>JAUZNK010073539.1:0-13806 GCA_035046665.1 Euphysa ruthae | reverse complement strand
TAAGACTCCATTTACGTTTACAGAGTCAAAACAATCGAAAAAAAAACTACTTGTATCATAAAAAGTTCTAGACACATTCTGCAACGTTCGAGTTATAGAGAGGAAATACACCAAGGGACCACAGAATTTGTTCGAGTTAAAGAGAGTTTTGAGTAATAGAGATGAGTTTTTTATGAGAGTTCATTAGGAAATTCCCACCGTGCCAACTAAATCGTTTGAGTTAAAGGGAGATTCGAGTTATAGGGATTCGAGTTATAGAGAGTTCACTGTAATTTAACAAATTTTTGGATTGGTTGGAAAAAGGTATTTTATATTGGTCAGGAGTGCATGATCACCATACCTGATGATCACCTGGTGTCTGGTTTATTTAAATCCTTAAGTCTTAATGTAATTTAATTTAAGTTTTAATAATATTTTCAGCAACTACACCATGAAAATTTAGTAAATCTCCTTGAAGTGTTCAAAAAGAAGAAGCGATTGTATTTGGTTTTTGAGTTCTTAGATCGGACAGTTCTGGATGACTTAGAAAAATATCCTGAAGGATTAGACGATATGAATGTCAAAAATATTATGTTTCAAATATTGAGAGGATTAGATTTTTGTCACAGTCATAACGTAAGTTAAATTTTTAAAAAGCTCTTTTTTGTTTAGATCTAAGTCCGCGGTCTTATTGGGGTTTAAGTCTATTCTGATTTTATCTATTGAGTCAGATAAAAAATTAGAATTTAAATTAAGTTTTTTTCACAGATTCACAGATTTGATCAAAACCGATTCAAAATTTGATCAAGGTAACCTATGCATTTTGTGGCTATTTCTTTTTCAAAGATTTTTTGCAGTTCCAATGATAATTTTTATTGTTACTGGTATTTGTATCTGTTTTATATTTATATATATATATTATGTATTTAGGTAATTCATCGTGATATAAAGCCAGAGAACATTCTAATATCTAAATCTGGCATAGTCAAACTTTGTGATTTTGGATTTGCAAGAACACTTGGTAAGTTTGATTAGGTTTATATTGTGATACAGTTTAGGAAACATCCTACCAAGATTTGTTGAAGCACATGCGTTAAACATATTTTTATTTAAAAGAAACCTGTTTATTATAACTGCGAATTTTTAGATTAAAAAACGTAATTATTATTTCTATGGCTACCCAAGAAAATCTTTTAGGATTTCCTAGAAATCTTGAATGAAATATATTTTTAGTAAGTTTTTTTAAAAACTTAAACTGCTGAGACATGTGCTTTGTTACTTATAATAAAGAAAAATATGTTATTTCATATTTTAATAGATTTGAGACAAAAATCTGTTACTAGAGTTATATAATGATAATTAAATAATTAAACTTATTTAGACTATCAAAATTAACGTTGATTTAATGCTTGAATCGTTCTATAATTGAAGAATAATCAATCGATTAGTTTTCGATTAAATTTAAGAGTTTCTAGAACTTTTTTTATAATTTTCTTCTATCAATTCACGACTCTAAAAGCACTTGTACTCATCTTAAGCTTATAGGTTATTATATGTGCTGATTACTCTCGACTCTCGAATAATAGGGAAAGGAATGCAAAATAATGGTGGGGGGGCGATTATTCGGATTTAAAACCCACTTTAGAGACCAATGATTTTCTTTATTGTAAGATCAAATAGGAGTTCTAAGTACACCAGAACCAAACCCGTGGGCTATTCTATAATAAATTTGTTTTAAAAACTATTTGTTGGTCCCTAGTTAAAATAGTGGAATAATTGAATCCACTAAATTTCTTTTGACTTTTTAAGATTTCTTTTTAAATCTAAATACACCAATTAGCCAAATCTTGACAGGGTATACAGCTAGTCTTTAAATAATTCTTCTACTAGTTTATCAATGGGAATGTTACCTAGTTCGTTAATGGATGTTTCTTAATAGAAATGTTTCTCTACGGTTAAAAATAAATATAGATATTTAGATACTCGACTGACACTGAAGTTAATCCACCACGACTTAGTGTATTGATTACCTTTTGATTACTATTGTATTGCTATTACTATTCCATTGTTTTCTTTAAATTGTTATAATACATTGATTTTAGCAATTAATATTTTTTCGCAGTGTTTTTCATGAATTTATGTACAATTTTCCCTGCTATGAAATGAATTCCATCTATTTCCTCTTCTTTTTTTCTCTATTTTTTTTTTTTTGTTTTTTTTTTTTTTTTTTTTTTTTTTTTTCTTTGAGATTTGTAAATGTGTAATACTTCCTTGCCTAGGTTTGTTGCTAATGATGCAGAAAACTGTCTTTAGAAATTTTTAAATGTAGAGTTTGAATACACTTTTGAATAACAATTGTGCATAAAGTTTTGACAAGAACCTTTCAGTATTTCCAGATGAAATTAAATGACTATATATATGGTGAATCCCAGCAGAGTGATATCTCTGAATTGATTAAATCGTATTCTTGAATTTTTTATCTCAACTGATTTGGATAGCATTTTTTATTAACTAGTTCAACTTTTATCTCTTTGCCAGATTCAAATAATAGTTGTTTCTAAGTTATTTTTGCTATCATTGTGATTTGAATTTCCAGTTGGTTATGCCAAATTTGAATGTTTACTCAATCCGCCTTTTGATCTGGAAACTTTTGCACTTATTTCACAAACGTATGTCCTAGTATATGTTAGCTAAAAATGAAATGAACATTTTATAGTAAAGAATTATGCGTGTGTTTTATGAATATATAGATTTATTATTATTAATTTATATTTTCTGCTACAAAGATCTATCTAAAAATAAACTTTTAAAATTGTTCTTATTTACCTAACTTTATAATTTCAGTGAAAGCAAGGAAACCTCGTAGAAGACCATTAGGGTATCATCATTGAGAACTGATAAACTGCCTGACTTTGCATTTGAGATAATTGTATGAATTATGTTTTGTCTTTACCATTACAAAAAAAATATTTTAAATGAACAATTTAAAATCACAAGAAAAAAAATTTACATTTCTTAAAAAGAGAAAGTTTTTTATTTCAGAGAGATTAACGTTGATAAGAACAATTTTATTCCACAGATGAGGGCCATGAAATGCAGTGCCAAATTCTTCATACTTTGTTATAAATTGATAATTCTACTAATAACTTCTTTGAATATATTTGTTTCGTGGTTTTAATGTATATAATTTTAAATAGCAACAAGTTGTGTTTAAATTTGAACATAAAAGTAAGAGTTTGAAAGATGTTAAGTTCGTATACATTTAGGATGTTCATTTCATTATACAGAGGTTTTGAGTGATCGGAGCGGTTTTGATAATTGATCAAACAAACAGCATGTTTTTGATGGCAATAGAGAGTTTCTGGTATAGATTTATAGTGCCCAGGCTATTCTCCCATGATTTAAATAACTATGTACAAATGCTGAATAAAGCTGTGATTTATTCAGCCATGGTCTTGCCTTAATAAATAAATTTAATAGATAGATTAATAGATAAATTTATGTTAAATAGATAGCTTACAAGCTAGGAAAATATTTTGATTTTTGTTGTTGTTTTAAACTTTATACTATTTTCCTCCATCCTTTATCTTACGATTAAAAACCAAGCAAGTTTCAAAATATATTTTCCTCCTTGGCAGCTTCACTGATATCTCTTTCAAACATTTCATCCATAAATTCTTCATCTAACATTTCCAATAAGATGTTTCTCCTGTTATCGCTGCAGCCATTGTTATTCTTTCGACTTCTTCTATCACTCAATTAACTTTCCAAGATTTTTAAGTTCGAATTTTATAGAATAGAATTAGACTATAGGTTTTCAAACATTTAAATTCGAGCAACTATGTAAATAGCTATGGCTTTTGATTCTTAAAAATTATATATTTGGACTCTAGCAGTGTGAAGGTCTTGTGAATTCATTACATTTCTCTAGTATTTCGTATGAAGTTAAGGACTAATGATTAACGTGACAAAGCCGGATTTTTGAAAAAATAATTCTTGTTAGTCTGATTTTGGGGTAAATGAATTTTATGATTTTCTCTCAATTTACTCATTAACTATTTTTTTTTTCAATATTTTACATGAAGTTATATATAAAGGATAAGAAATAAATATCAAGCTCCAGATTTTCTCAAAATCTTTATTATCAAATTTTGCACCTATGTTTTTGCATAAACTAATGACGTGTCTGGTATCTTATTTATTTAATTACATGAATTTTTATGATCATTATATTCATACTTTCATCAACATTTATGAAATTATATCAAATAATATATTTATAAATTTATATCAAATAATATATTTATAAATTTATATCAAATCATATATTAGTTAACGTGCATTATGGTTTTGTGTAAAGTCAATATATTTTCAAAGTAAATTCTTTAAGTAATATGTACTGATATAAAATACAAAGGAATTACGAGCAAAATTGGGGTAATCTAAAAAAAAAATTATCAAGCTGTTAATTTTTGTGTGACAAATATATCAAAAGTCTACGAAAGTTTGAGGGGTGGAGGACCCCATATTTCTCGCCCAAACGGTAATATGCCCCAGATTTTGGTAAAATGTTCAACATTTTTTAGATATGATCATGTTACATATCATTTTATTGCATTTTTTAATGCTAATCAGCTTTTACACACCCTCTTTTTTATTTATTTACCATAGTGGAGGGAGGATCATAGAAAGTCAAACTTATTAAAAGATCACTGGCCATGACAGGGCTCGGACCGGAGGCTTGTCTTTTTATTGCATTTTTTTATGCCAATTGGCTTTTACACACCCTCAAAGTGTAAAAATTAACTGGGAATGAGTTATGGGTCGCAAGCACTCTTGGGTTGTGCCCCGATTTTTTATCTAAATTTTTTTCAAATACGTCATTGGTCATTCTTTTTTTTTAGATTTATTTACCATAATGATATGAGATCATAGAAAGTCAAATTTATTTGACGGCAATGCTCGAACTGGAGGCTTAGTACATTTAAAGACTATCAGGGCTTTCTCAAAATGAGCACATGCACATATGTTAAAACTGCTTAACGTGAATAGTCCTTCACAAATTGGTCAATTATTCTCCCATGTTTATTTATGTCAATGCCTGCATGAAAAACCAAGATGATCTAAAATATCTAAATTTTTGCCCAGACTCTTAAATCTTATTTTCAAAAATAAGCCTCTGACAAGAGGTTCATTTGCCTCTGGGGCTTATTCAATAAATTAGAGTATGGTACAGCTTCAATAATAGCATAAATCCATAAAATGTTCAGACGTTTAGGTATCTGGAAAAATCTAAAACCATGAATTTTGATTTACTTGCTTAAATTCTTCAGTAAGGTGGGGAAAACTATCCTTATGCTGTTTAGACCTACCTCTGAGCAATATTTAATTACACATCAAATAATCCAGGCCATGTCACCAGAAAATTTAGATTTTTGGATATGTTTTTTTTGTTTTTAGGAGATTAACAATTGGTGAAAATTTGAAGATCTAATTATTGCCGGTTCAATAATTATTCGTGTTTATAATTTCGCTGACTCAGCATTATTTTGACTCATAGATTTTGGTTCCCTAGCACACCGCTCAAAAAAAAACAATTTATTTTTCAGAAATACACATGCAAAAAGTATAAAAAATAGTAAGATACCATTTTGTAGAGCAAGGAGTTCAAAAATGACAATATGAGTAAATATAAACTAACAAAAAAAAAGTTATGACTATTTAAAAAAAGATTAAAGGATTATTAAGGAAAGATTAAAGGAAGAAAAGATTAAAAAGATTTAAAAAGTTTTTAAATTTTAACCCCAAAAAAATAATTCCTTCCCTAAATCTGTTTGACTCCGTTACTGCTTCTTAAAACTACATATATTAAAGTACGTTTCTACAAAGTTTATTTATTTTCAATTTTTTTGATATACACCTCTGAAGAAATCAGCGTCTTCTTAAACCACGTCTGAAAAAATTAATATTTTCAGAAATATAGATATATAAATATAGAAACTTTTGCTAGCAGAATATTATGTGGAATGCAGTCATATGCCTTTGACAAGTCCATTAAAATGGTCCCTATAATACCTTTCTTATCCAGACAGTTTTGCCACTTATTGATAAGGCGAAACAATGAGTTTTGGGTGGAGAAACCTTTTCGAAAGAAGAGGAGAGGGTTTATTGCAAAAGAAACTGGTTGTTTGTAAAAAATATGATTTTCTCAAAGACCTTTGATAGTGTAGGAAGAATAGTAATAGGACGGTAGTACCTTTTTTAAGAATATCTTCCTTCTTATGAATGGGAATTACATGTGCCCATTTAACGTCTGGAAATGTTCCATTATTCAACGAAGTATTAATGCAATCAGCAATTATGGGACTGTGAGAGTGTGCCAAAGTTTTTATAAGTGATAATGGTTATAACATTGTTATTAATATTAAAAAGAAATAATGAATGCATGTAGGAAGTTGCAGCAGAGTATTGAAAAAGTATTGAAAAATTGTAATTTAAGCAGGCAATTAGTTAACAAACTTTTACTTGATTAAAAAGAAGAATTAGTTTGGTGTGCTGGTTTATTAGATTAAAGAGAAGAATGCAAAGTTATTTGCTTTGATCGTTTTGGAACAGCTTTCAATAAGTATATTGTATTTTCTGCTAAAATAGGTAAAGTACTACATGAGGATGTATCAAATTTATTAGTGGACTTTTATCAAGATGACGAATAACAAGATTTTGTAAGTATTGGAAAAAAGTTACGTAAGCAAAAAAGATTAACGCTGATAAATTTAAATAAACTTTATCAAGATTTCACGAAAAAATTACCAGTTAAAAGTTGGTGTTTCTAAGTTTTGTTTATTATTTTTAAAATGGTGCATCTTATCACACTCAGCAGGATATCACAATGTATGTGTTTGTACATACCATTAAACTGCCAAGTTAGCAGTAGCAGGAAATAAGTGGGGCAAGACATATAAAGTTTTATATAATGTTGTTTTTTGCGACTCCACTAACTCAGAATGTACAATAAATCGATGTCCGCGTTGTCATGGAAAAGATGCTTTAAAAACCCTCTCGGATAATGAATTAAGTGATCATGTGTAAGACTCAATGCACATTACATCTTATAGTAATTTATTTCAAAGAAGGAGACAAACTTAAAACACATCTTTTTGTTTCTTATGACATGGTTGATGATACTTGCTTTGTTAATGTTGTGCAAAAGTATATTGCTAACTTTAATACAGAGATTTTACCCAATATATCAATTTTATACTTTTCTGATGGAGCTGCAAGCCAATATAAAAACTATAAAAGTTTTGCAAACCTGTATTATCACAAATCTGACTTTGGCTTAGATGCAGAAAAGCTTAAACCTTGTTAATACTGAATATATGCTTACCAAAGATTCTATGTCGGTTTTCTACGGCAGTAACTATTGTAGGTATAGATCATTCAACTATTTATTCCAAGATGATTGTTTAGAAAATATTTAGTCATGACATGAATTCCAGTTTTCCATTAACCTTATTGCCAGATCAGATGAATCTACACTACCAATAACTGACTTGCAACCAATAACTGACTTGCAACCAATAATGACTTGCAACCAATAGATTATAAATCATGTTTTTATGAGAGTGTTTCGTGGATTGAATTATTAATCGAGTCAGGTGACACAAATGTTGATAAATATGTGAAGTTTCTTCACTGGCATGGCCCATGTCTACAATTTAATTGCACTAACAAAGATGACTACTGTTGTGCTCCAAGTAATAAAATTATAATAAAAGTTCATCCACCAATTTTTCTCCTATGGTGAATCTTGTTAAGGGTGTATCTAACCTTAAATGGCTGTTACTGATTCTTCTATTTTCAGAAATTTTAAAGATTTTAGAGGTTTAAATAATTTAAATACAATATGCAGCAACACACTGAATGACCCTCATATTAACAGGCAGTTTAGACAGGCCTTTAGGGAAAATAAGTTGATTAATGAAAATAAGAATAGCAGGTTCTAACAACGTTCTGTCTATATTTAAAGAGGAGTGTATTTTGAAGAGAACCACCAGATTTTGATGCTCACAAGAATAAAGAACGCTTAGAATTCTATCAGTAAAACCAACTCTATTTTACTTTCCTTTTCTAGGATAAAGTTGACAAGTTTCTTACTACATTGTAACAAATATGCTCCATCAAATAGTTCCTGATACTACATTTTAATCAACCGCGAAATTATTTCAGAAATAACAGTATTCTCTCTAACTCTGGTTGCAACATTTTCCTGAATTTAAGTGCAACGTTAGAACAAAATTTTGTGAAAAAATGCCCTAAGTCAACTTTTGTTTGTTGAAATAATTAGAAATGGGCGCTGCATCAGTAATCATCTATTTTAATGATTACCCCAGTATATAAGAGGAGTTATCAACGTTATAAAAGAATTCAGTCTACAACCAGAATTTTATACCAAAAGTTTTTTTTACATAAGACTATGAGCCTAATGCATGGATTATAGATCCAAAAAAAATCTAGAATAAATAAGTGTAAAGGTTTTTGTGATCAAAAATACTGTTGAAAGGGAGGTTTTTGAAACTTGATTGTTTGAATTATTTTTAAGACATATTTTTTTGTTGGACATTTTTTAAAACCCTGTTTATCATCATATAGCACCTAAACTTTGAGAATAAGTTCTGAAATTTTCAGCAAATGCTCTACATACTATAACTTTTGCTTTTTATTTAATAACTCTTCACCAAGTTTGACCTTTTTTGCCCAAAATGGACCTGAAATAAATTTTTTTTTTACATATAGAAAATATATAGAAAATATAAAAATAGATAAAATGATTTTTGTAGTGTAATGTTCTTAGAGATTGTTAAGTTGTCTCAGGAAAGTTCACAGAAAGTTTTTGTATACCAGAAGATAGTGAGCGAATGCCTATAGGATTATAAATCAAAGGAGTCAACAAGATTATGCAGAAAAAATTTTCAAAACAAGCTCGAAACAAACTTAAGGGTTTTGAAGACAAAAATAATGATAAAGAAGGAGACTTTTATGGTGCTGGATTATAAGTTTTTTTTTATTTCTTTTTTTTTTTTTTTTTTTTACATGTTTTTAACGTTTACAAGATTTTTCTCAAAATCATCATTTTCAAAACGCTGAACATGATAACTTTTGATATTGATAAGTTTGCTCAGACATACTTATTTATTATTTAAACATTAACTAAACGTTATAAAAATTTGAATCATGTATGCTCATTTTTGTTTGAGCTACAATGCGCAGCGATTTTGCTGATTCTGAAGATATTGTTTTGGATTTTCATTCTATTACTGTAAGACCATCTTAAAGGTTTCAAATATGTAAACAAACCACAAAATAATCTTTTGATTGTATAAAAGAAATAATTTGTTTTTTGACAAAGATTAACATAATAATTCGTATTAAAGAGCTTATTCTCACATTGCAAGAGAATTTGATTTGTAAGTATTGATAATGAAAGTTTTGTTTCGTACCTAAATGCTAATAACCTCCAATTTTGATTTTGTGATTTGGGTGCTTCTCAAGATCAAGGGGTCCAAATTTGTATTCATTTATCTTGCCGGAATGCCACAGTGCAGCATGATTAACTATATTATCTACTACTCTGAATTTTGCTTTTAAATCTTCTTATATAATGAATAACTCAGCACAGTCATTGCTTTCAAAACCAGCTTTCATTTTTTTAAAAAAACTTTGAGATGCCATGCTGAGAAGGTCGCTTTTCGAGGTAATACTCTTCTTATGTTAGTATTTGCTAGTAGTCTGGGAAAGATAACACTCAGAGTACTAAGCAAATAAATCAGGGGAATCAAAAATATTAAATATTTGTCCAGTAAATCGGCAAAAACGGGGTTTTCTTTGATCTCCAGGTTTTTAACCAATCAAAACTCCCTATTTTGAAAACCAAAGTGGTCTAAACTGGTCACTTCAATTTTATACTTACATTAAAGTTCATATCACTTTTTTAATTTCATCTTTCTTTATTAAAGTTTTTATCACTTTTTCAATGTTTTATTACAATGAGATAAATACTTTTAGCAATAATTACCTTTAATAGTTTCTCAAACACACGTACTGCTTTTATATATATGATCTGGAATTTTAATTTGTTTTTTGTGTCCTGATTAGATTTAGTTCATTATTATGATATTTTAATATAGTTGTCACGCCAGGCGAATTATTTACTGACTACATAGCAACAAGATGGTATCGCGCACCTGAACTTTTAGTTGGGGACCTAAATTATGGAAAGTAAGAAATTATAAAATGATTTTCACCACCTTTTTTTTTTTCTGTTCAGACTAGGAGTAAACAATTGAATGGGTGTAAAATTTGTGTGTTTTAGAGTAACATTGACTTTCAAATGAATCATATTGTTAAGAGAGGTTTGAGGATTTCCTATCCTTGAACTTTTTCTTCCAACCCTTTGGAACTCTATTAAAAAGAAATTTAAAGAACAGCTTTATCTGAGCTTTTCAAAGTCGTTTGGATAAATTCTTTTTTCTTTTTTTTTTTTTTTTACAAATGATTTATTGTATAGCACGTGTTCATTAAAAGGATATTTCTTCTGTTTGATTATTATATATTAAAGTGCTTTTAATATGGTGTAAGAATATTTTATGTTAAAGAAAAAAAACCTTCAGTACTTCTTGAGTTGTGTTCAAATAATTTTAATATCTTGTTGTTCAAATTTATGCAAATTTAATAAAAATTTACAAAATTTTTATGTCAATTCAATTCGATTTATGGATGATATTAATATAACCAGTTAATTTATACTTAAAGAAGTTGTGAAGTCACTCGCAAACGATGAGGAAAAAGGAACGATATTCCAAGGTTTATTTTTGCGAATTGTCGCATAAATCTCAAAAATTTATTTCAAAAAGTGAGAAAATTTTATTTTTAGCAAAAGTTTTTACAAAAAAAAACAGTAATAAAAGTAGAAATTAAAATATTTTTAATAAACCTATCATCTATCTTTCATTGAACTTTAAGAATCTTTAAGTTCTGGTACAATTGCATCATTATTAAACCATTCATTTTTCTCATAGTTTTGGATTTTTAAAACCTTTTTATAATGTAAATATTTTAGAGCTGTTGATATTTGGGCGGTTGGGTGTGTATTCTTTGAAATTATCACTGGTGATCCACTGTTTCCTGGAAATTCAGATATTGATCAAATATTTCTTATTACTAAGAAACTTGGTAAGTCGAATTATTGCACTAAGTAAAAAAGAAACTGAGTTTGTTATATATTAATTATTATATTATATATTATATATATTATATATTATATAGGTGTTTTCATTTTTATTCTTATGTCGTGATTATTTTTATAAGAGTCATTGATAATTTTCTAACGGGCAGTTTTAACATTAAATTGGCAATATATCTGTAGTTATCAAAATGTAGCGTTGATTGAAACAATTAAATTTTTATTATAGAAGCAGAATTTTTTTGAGAATTGAAATACAGTATTTACGTCCATTACTAATACTAAGCAAATTAAGTTTTATCTTCTGCTTTTAGTTTAGGAAGGAACCTAATTTATTGCCCATATTATTGTTTTTCACGTAATTTTTCATAATTATCAAAATTCATAAAAGTGGTTATGTCTTCTTTTTTTTTACCCGTTTTTTGAACAAATTTTGCTAGAATTTGTATTTTACTAAAAATTTTTAAGAAATTTACTTTTTGTTTTAGGTAATTTGATTGATAGATATCAAGAATTATTTCGTAAGAACCCGTTGTTCTCAGGAATGCGCATACCAAATGTAAAATTACCAGAGTTTTTTTTAAAGAATGTCTCACAATTTAAGCCAACGTCTACAGATTTGCTAATGGTAACAGTCTTCTATTTAAAAAATTAATAAGGCACATGTTTCACACACTATTGGACTGACAACGAAGAAGAAGGAAATCAATGAACTCACATATGTTTGTCAGAAAAACCTAGATATTTGGTTTTTACTAAAATCTTTTTGTGAAGTTATTAGATCATTAGAAAATTAAACTAATTTAGATGTTTAAATTCACTTTTGTTCAGATACTTTAAGGCTTAATATGCCATGATTTGATTTGAATCTTCTGTTTTTCTCTCGAAATCAGGTCATTGCTTTTGGTTTAATTTTGTACGGATAGTAAAACCTTGAGTAAAAAATAAGGTCTATATTTTCAGCTGTGAAAGATTTTAAAACTTGGAGCCCAGATCAAAAAGAGTCAAATCTAATTTTGATTTTCTTTTGAAATAACTTTAAATGGATTATTTTAATGGACTATATTTTTAAAAAATTCATAATTCTTTAACAAATATTTTTCACGAAATTTTTGACAAAAAATGGCATGCAATTTATTTTTAATAAAAATTTTTCAATTAGCGATATTCCATAAAATAACAACTTTCAAGCAATATACATATATATATATATTTTTTTTCCTTTCTCGTTGAAGGTTTGAAACTAATATACATGATGTTAGATTTAAAAAGCATTCTTGTTTTTTTAGACTTTGCAATAAAGGGCCAAATGTGTTAACTTTATTCTGAAATGTTATCAAAAGCCGGGCTTTTTCATTTCAGTGACTTGATCTTAAATTAAGTGTGGTTCTAATGGCGTATTAAAATTGTTTTTAGAATTGTATATGCCTGGATGCGGCATTCCGACCTTCTTGCTTGACATTGATGAAGCATGCTTACTTTGAAGAGAATAATTTCAATTCCGTTTTTATAGAACAATTAAAACAAAAATTAGAAAAAGGAATAGTAAACGATCCGTCTTCAAAACCCTCCAAAAAAACCATTTTGGTGAAAAAATTACTAGAGAAAGAAATAAATGATAGTAACAGATTAAACACCGAAAACAAGAAAGTAAAAGAAAAGATGTCTGCAAAAGTGATGTTACATTCAAGTCAACCAAGTCAAATAGCTGACGACAAAATGAAAAATATTAAGGATACAATCTCCCCAAATAAACATGAAAGGAAAGTAAACAATCTTATAGAGTCTCTAGATGACATTAATTGTAGGTCGCTAAGTGATAAAGTGCGAAACCAAAATAAATCAAGAACTCCTTTAGATATTTCCATAAATATTCCAGGACAAAATCTACCATATCTGTCTAACCAAAGCTCACACAGGTATTTGATTTAATCTGTTTATAGTTTCATATAATTCCTATTGTGTATTTTGTGCTTTAGTTAAAAAATTTGTTATTACTGGATGCAAATATGGCCACTTTTGAGACAAACTCATTTATAAAGAAATAGGATTCAAAAGCATAATCTGTGGAAAACAGTGATTTTTTAAATTTTGAAAAACGGATTAATTTCTTTGTTAACTAATTTTTTAATTGTTTCAATTTTTTTTGTGGAGCATATCAGTGTCTTTATATGTTTTATATTTGCATTTTAAAATGACTAAAATTCTAATATCAATATTTTTCAATAAATTTTAGCGGTGTTAAATTTCGTGAAAGTTATAATTAAATACAAGCGAAATTTACAAGACTTTAATAATCGACTTTAATTAAAAGAATTTAATAACTTATTTTTGATTTGCGAAAAATTTTGAGTCAAAAATTTTTAGAAAAATTATAATTTAAAAAATTTTTAAATCAACGAAAACAGTTTACACCTTTTTTTTTTATAAGCATGGTGTATTTTGAGCCCAGCTTCAATATGCTTATTTATTTTCTAGTTTCAGCCTAATTAAATGCTTATACCATGCTTATTTTTCAGTTTGAAAATTTAGTGATTGTCGTAATAGAAGCTGTCGTTGTTCAATATCCAAGATTAGTCAAAACA
>JAUZNK010073528.1:0-13806 GCA_035046665.1 Euphysa ruthae | reverse complement strand
GTAAAATGAAAAGTATAGGGCTGAGTAAAATGAAAAGTATAGGGCTGAGTAAAATGAAAAGTATAGGGCTGAGTAAATGGCAGTGTGAGACTTTCACACTTATTTTATATTTTTTTTGGTTTTTCGCGTTTTTCTGAAAGCAACATTTTTTCCGCTGGTGACGGAGACTTTTCAATAAATATAAATCTTTTTGATTTCGAATTTGGCATGTTACCTAGCCTCTACTATCTAATTACTCTAATTATGCAATAACAACAATATATATATATATATATATAAATAAATTGTATTGTGAGTCCAAAAAATATTTTAAAACATGTAAAAAACAAAGAAAATAATTTATTACTGTATTATTCCCCTTAAAGCGCTTGTATTCCCGAAAAAGTTTTGCCTGCCGTTTTTACGCATGCGCAATTACAATGTAAACATTGCGACCCGTATGTTTTGTGAACGAATTTTTAAATTGTAAAATTACTTAAACGAAAGTTTTTAAAATCTACTTGTTTTTGTCCATATATAGCCCATTTGTCAGTATATAAGTTTTCTAGCATAATTTAAGGCCGTCCAAAGATCTTTATTTTGTCACAAGACATCTAGTTACTTATCATGAACCTACCCTGAAAATTTGAAATGTTTATTATTATAGTGCTTACCCAATTTGACCTTTTTTTGTACGAAACGGCCCTGTGGATTATCATTTTGTAAATATAATGAGTATAAAATATAAAAATAGCAAAGAAATGATTAAAGAAAATTTTTGTATTAATACTTTAAAACTGCCTTAAAAGAAAATTACGAAAAAATAAAATTTTCCAAGCCAGTTTTGCAATTTGTGAAATTAGTTGCTTTGCCAGAACGGCTAATAAATATAGACATCGCAGAGGATTTAAAGGTATGTGTTTCTCAATGAGCTGAGCCGTCTTCATATTTAACCAGTTGATATATTAAGTACCAATTTCAGAGTTTCATATTGCTTACTTTAAAAAGCAAGGTCTACTTTGTTATTACATACTACAAGAATATCATATTTCATAGCAGACTTTGTTGAAATCACAATAAAATCTATTTCCTTAGGTTCATTGTTTCAGAAAGCAAGAAGAAAGAAATTCCGTACATTAAAAATAGGTTTTCTTTAAACTGCAGTCAAAAACAATAATATACATTTGTACAAGACAATAACTTTCATGAGGCAAAAATTTACTATAATATGAAATAAACCGTACCAAGCGAATATATATATACTTTTTTAGTGGCTATGTGAATGGAAAATCAGGACTCAGGGTGATTTTCAGAATGATTTTACGTAATGAAACTTATAATTATTTTAGTACATCATACAGAACGCGAGCTTCAATGAGACCTGTTCAGGGTTAAGCTGTTATAAATATATAATTTCTCATACATTTTATTTAATTTGAAAGTTTTGCACAAAGAAAGAAAAATATGTGTTTTAGAGAGTAATGCGGAACTTCAATAAATTTCAATTCGAGACTTGCAATAACAGAAACTAAAAAAATCTTTGAACAAAATTAAAGCGGTGTCTATTTAAAGCAAATAATTACTCCCATGCCCTAAGATCATAACAACCAGTCGAAAATTCTGAAACCTATGTGAAAATGCAAATTTTCTTTTGAAAACGAATATCAATAATATAAAAATTTGAAGTCTGGTAGATGATTTTACTTATTTGTTAAAATCGACAAAAAAAAAAAAAAAAATAAGCTAACCGAATATACAAGAATGATTCAGTTTAGTTTAAAGCTTCCAAGTGTTCCCAAAATGTAAGAAATCGCTACAGGCCATAAAAGGTCTTACAGGCAAATTGGTCACCATGGAAAAACTTCGAAACCGAGATATTCAAAAAAAAAAAAAAACTTTTTACAATCATTTATGTCAAATGGTTGAGTCGAACCTCTCTAAGATACAGCAAATTGAAGGGGGAAACTGCCAGTGTGTATATCAACGGTAATGAAATAATTTAATATGAAGACTTAATTTTCCCCACTCTATGGCTAGTGGCAACACTGCTGGGTAAAATCTCCAAAAGTTTACGAAAAGCTTTCTCAGGATTTTATCTACTCTATAATGATCATTACGAAGTTGCAAAACAGAAGTATTTAAGTCTATTGCAGGCTACAGTTAATTAGAGTTGGGTTTTAAAACAACGCTATTGAGGCATCATTTAAACGGATTTTTAGAAATATACAAACAAAAACATACAAGGATTCTTTTGATAAAAGAACAATCTACTAAATTAAATGCCACAAAATGACAATTCGCGAGATTAAATTAAAGCATGTGTTGAAAGTTAAGCATTTTAAAGAATTCCACAAAATTTCGAAATTTTTATGCAAAACAAGGTGAAAATGAGAAAAGTTTAGACTTGTTTCCTTTAAAAACAACAAAACGAAATTTCAATCCGCGAAGATTTCTGGAAATTATGATACGCAAAACAAGACTCACAAAATACATACATACATTATATTATTTATAAAATATATATTTTAGGGAATAAGCGAAATTAAGTCACTTGAAATAAATTTGGGCATTTGCGAAAATGAAAATTTAAATTAAAAAAAAATTTGAACATTAATTACTCTAAAGAAAGATTCCAATACTAAAATTCTACGCAGAATTTCTTCCTTCAACCAATAAAACGAAAATTTAAGCCATTAAATCGGATGTATTTTGACTTAGAATCGTAGAATAAACGCACTATGCAAATGATTAATAAATTACATTTTTATGAATAATCAAGAGCATCTAAAATTCTTCTTCAGACCGACCAAATTTGAATATCAGCGCACTAAAAAAAAAAAAAAAAAAATTATAATTAGTAACTTTCCACGCCCCCTGAAAATTGAAACCCTTCCTTCTAACCCAAACCATAAGCCAAACCTAAACTCAAAAAATGGCTGAAATTTCAGTGATGTTCAGAACGCATAAGGCTTTAGGATTTAAAAAGTAAACACAATACACTTCCAGCAACGCCAAACATATTTCAATAGGAATTTATTCATAAACTGAAGACGGCTTAATGTTAAGCCTATTGGAACCCAAAGTCTACCACGATGCCTTATTTGACTTTTTCGATTAACAGTTTTCGCCAAAGTGATAGGATCCCGCACGCAAGCTAACTAACTATAAAAATTGATCTCGTTCCCAAAAATCGAAATCGGCTTTTTTGATGTTAACGGTGAGATCACGGCAATAGACGTGACATTTTCTATGTAACTGAATACCACTCCATAAGGGGAATCGATTTTCGAGTATTTTGGCAAAATTAAGTTTCTGTTTTGTATAGAACATGTTAGATCTTGTTACACACTTTCAGCATAAAAATGAACACAAATTCACAGATTCTATTGGTGTTTGCTAAAGAATATAGGAAAATTATAGTTTTATATATCACATAATATCAGTATATATTTTATATGCTATCGTTTGTTTGTTTGTTTGTACGCTTATCATACCTTTCAGTAAGTTTAATTTTGCTTTAAAACAGCATGCCATTAAATTTCTACAAAACTTCAATCTGCGAAATTAAATTAAAGTGAAACCTTCAAAAGATTTTAGTCTGCGAAATATATTCACGCGAAATCCAAGTATTTAAACCGAATAAAACACTAACTCAGAATTGCTTATATTAAATTGAGGAGTAATATCTTCATCAAAGCTTTCAGCCCTCCTTTCGAATCACTGCTCCAAATTTCTAAAAAATTCGATTTTTGCAAGTCTTCCAATCAATCTTCATGGCACACCACTAAATAAATAGTCAAAAAAAATCTCTTCTTCATATATTGATAAATCTTTGTTTCGAACACGAAAATTGTTCTAAATTCCAAATATGTGATCAAAATTTTTGAATTCCTACTAAAAGCTACTATTTTTTGGTCTTTTCTCTCACATGGTAAAATAAATTTTTCCCTAAAAACGGCCAAGAACCATATTACAATCTTTAGTTTTTTAATTATTACCCAAATATAGATTATGAAACTTTATCTACTTTGCTTTCATGTGTTCGGCAATTTTATTCCTGGTCTAAATTCTACCAGTTGAAACTACAAAATTGTTTTAAAGCTATAACTTTGTGTTTCTCTTGTTAATATTTTAATTATACCAAATTTATAAAATGGGATCTAATTCGAGGTATGAAAAAGGTAGAGGAAAGAAAAGGAAGAGATTTATGAATGCAGAAAAAAAATTGTATGGGTACAGCAACTAAAAACACCACAGAAGAAACAGATAATACTAGTGAGAAAGAACAAAGCGCGGTCCAACAAAATCTCAATGACTCTTCTGCTTCATCTCGAAAACATCAGCCAGAACATTAAGTATTGGTTTACAGAACTAAAAACTGCTTGCTTGTGGTAAATGTAGCTGTTTTAAGTGTAAAAAATATGTTAAGAGAGATTGGGAAATGCCCAAGTTGCATGGCACAAATAAATATTCAACATTTGCTAAAAAATAAAAAAGGACTCGTAAACTTTTTCAAAATGAATTGTACCTAGTGTGTATTTGAAAACTAGTATAGTACTTCTCGCGAAACTAAATCAGAAGGTAAAAGTGTAGACCCATATGAAATGAACACTTTAGCTGTTATAGCTTTTCGCAAAATAGCCAAAGGTTTCTAAACGATGGAAACTCTCTCCTGTATGATGAATATGCCAATCATATATGAACAAAAATGCTTATAATAAGACTTAGCAATTTATACTCACAATACGTAGAAAGACCAAGAGATTAAATTCCAAAAGCTTGCACATGACGCTCGAGAAGATGGCAACGCAATTGTCAATACACGCACAAGTTTGGACGGGTCTTGGCAAAAATCGCTGAATGGAGTAGTTTGAAAATGTATTGACACAGAAGTTTTAAGCAAAAAATTTAAGCTTACCGGTTTATCCGATTCGCTTGAAATTTTCAAATATACGTTGTTTTTTATTATTCTGTGCAACAGTTACATGGTTTTACTTAGTGCCACCACACACTACCTGATACTCACTATTGAAAATAAAAATCCTATCAACCTTCTTTTTTAACATGGTGGTCCAATATTGCACAAAATTAACAGTATTGTACATTAATTATTTTTACAATACGTTTTTTGCAAATTATTATTTAGATTAGAATTAAAATATAATTTCTCAAAAGAAATTTAACAATTTATTTTTCTACCAAATTTTTGCGTTCTGACACAGATCAAATTTTCCATCATAAAAAGTTTGACAGCATTGAAACGGAAGTTCTCATTAAAAAATAATATTTTTAGACTAAATTTGATGGTTTGGGAATCGGGTCTGATAAAATTTTTCAGATGGCTCACATGAAAAATAATAAGAAAAACTATTTTCAAACAAGAAAAATTTTTTTGGCTGTAAAAATTTTTAGAGAAAAATCCAAAATATTTTCATGCATAAATAATCAGAACCATATATTCTGACAATACACAATTTACAGCAGAATCTAATTTAATTTCTAGAGGAAAAATTCATTTCTAGACCATAACTAAATATTTCGGCGACCCTGGGACTGACCTGATAAAATTTTCAGAAAGGTTGCCATGCTAAAATATTTAGAAAGAGTGTTTCAAAACTATCCAAAATTCAAGAGAATAGCAACAAAAACCGAAAAATGACATTTCTTGACCAAACTGAAACCGGAAGTCGACTCTAAAAGTTTATTATGACACTTGAAGATTTCTGCGGCCATGCGACTTCACTTCAGAATAAACATTTTATCCTTTTTTACCACAACAGCTGCAGTAGCAAAATATATACCCTTCAAAATTGTTTCATCAAAACTTGATATAATATCATTTCATTTATTACTTAATGGTTCCAAAATTCTGAAAAATTTGTAAATTTTGTTTCACCTACCTGAAAAAAATGAAAGCATTTTGGAGAAATACTGCTACACCAGGCCAAGTTTCTGGATCATCTAGACAATAAAATAAGAATTGTCTCTGTTTATCTACGCATTTAATTTTTTTGTTAACGTAAACAAGAGAAAATATCATTGATGCAACTTAAGAACTGTTCACATGAATAAAAATAACCCTGCTTAATCGAGCCCCATGGTAAGACATGCTGATTTTCAGCGTGTATTCATATGGATAAACTCAGTCTGCCTAACCAGGACGTTTTAAGTCACGTGACATATGTTTAATTTTTTATAGCATATTTGAGTGCAATAAACAGAGGCTATGGGTATTTCAAAAGAAAAATATCCAGGCTAACTGGGCTAATTTTCATTATCGTGTTCACATGGAATATTTTCAGCCTGCTTAACCATGATCTCAGCTGAAACAAAAGGGATTTCGCAAAAGCGGGCTAAATAGTTTTACATATGAATACGATGGTGAAATTATGAGTTTATCAAGAAAGACGGGATCTCACCTAAGATTTTTATGCTGGTTAAGCGGGCTAATTTTATCCATACAAACAGTTCCTTAAACTCCAGAACCAACCTCTTCTAAATATTCACATTTTTCATAACATACTTACCATTCCAAAAAGGCAGTAAGCACTTTTTTAATGAAATTCGCTAATTTTTAGTTTGTTTGAGATTAAGAGCCGACTTTTATAAGTGTTGATAGTAAAATTTTTTGTCCTATTTTGACATATGTCATTCTAGTCCATGGCACAAGAAAAACTCAAAAATTTGAAGGTCTAAAAATCCATTAAGGTTGAAATATGACTATTTTTAAAATATGAAAGATTTGTGAAAATTTAACAAAGTTGCATCTTTGAAGGCTATTTATTTCTTGCCCCCTTAAGATCACATGGCCACAAGATCACACGAGTTTTTCATTACATTATGCTATCACACCATGAATACTATTGAATATTAACAAAAAAAATTCATGTGATCATAATGGTTCCTAAAGCTGTAGGCTCTGAAAAAAGTGAAAAATGAGTTTTGTCACTACTTTGAAACCTTATGTCTCTAAAGGAGCTGGTTTATATTATTGGAAATCATTTATAATACAAACTGCTGTCTTTGAAATAATGAAAAAACCTAGTTTGGTGAAAAAATATTTAGAGGCCTGGGCACAATATTGTTTTAAAGAGCAATAAAAAGCAAAAATTTGCAATTTTTATCTTGCTTTCTTGGTCTGCGTCTCAAATTGGGCAAAATTTTTTTTTGGTTTTGGGTACGCTTTATGTATACTAACAGTTACACAAATAAAAATCACGTGATCTACCAAAGATTAGAAAAAAATTTAAGCCCTCAAAAATTTTCTTCTAAAATCTTCAAATTATATGCTTTTTGGGGTACCACAAACTACTGGCAAATTTTTGTAAAAAAAATACACCATAATAAGTGGTCAGCCATTACCTTGACTTTGGTAAGCTTTTTGTTAGGAGCTTATATCACTGTGTGTCAATTACAGATTTTTGACTTAAAATTGTAGAGAAAGTATATCATACTTCTTCATCAATTTTTGCTCATTCTTTGACATTTTGAACCAAATGAATCAATTATCAGTTTGCATATCATAAATCAACCATCCTATTACCAACTTTGTACACCATATAATCAATGGCTATCTTTAGTGCGATCAACATGATGTAGATTTTGTTTTCAGTTTTTATTGGCAGATAGCGAATATCATTAATACATAATTTACAT
The DNA here is from genome assembly GCA_035046665.1 of Euphysa ruthae. NCBI lineage: Eukaryota > Metazoa > Cnidaria > Hydrozoa > Anthoathecata > Corymorphidae > Euphysa > Euphysa ruthae. Next base: position 6,171 of record JAUZNK010073528.1, on the reverse strand, counting down.
TAATAAAAATAATATACATAAATTAACAACATTAATTTAAAAATAAACTTTGTTCCATTTATAAAAATCCGTACAGCTGATTTATTTATCTGCATCATATAGAAAAATTAGATAGGCCTGTTATTGATTTTTCTAAGTCTCTATGACATACAGTACCATTGCATTTTAAATAACTGTTGCATTGTAGAATGTTTTGATCTTTACCGTTCAAATAGAATGTTCATGTAATAGGATATTTTTACTTCTTAGTATATTTTGTTTGCATTCAGTCTTATTGTTAGTAACAATACAACATAGATTACCTATGTTATACAGGTGTTAGGTACGTGTTGTTTAATTCAGTAAATATTTCAATTAAATTTAGAATTATTTTAGTAGGTTAAAATTCAAAGTTTAATTTTTTAGATCTAAAAATGCAAGAAAGAAAAAAAGTATGACGATTGTATATTTAAAGAGGATAAGTGTGGAATACATAAAAAGTGTCGTGATGAAAATATCCACTTCGTAGAGGATCTTAAAAATACTTGGAAAAACATATATGATGAATTTAAAACTGTTGCTAAAACATGGTGAAGATACAGGAGTAGCCGAAAAACAATTAATAAAAAGTCGATTTAAACGTAAACTGGAGGATACTGACAACATTTGTGTTTACCATAGATATTTCTTAAGCTTATACTACAAACATTCAGTAAAATGCTTTCACCATGGACACACCACACATAAAGCAGGTACCACCAAAGCAAGAGCTGCAGCATTGATTTATTTACTCCATTTGAAAGAAAAAATTCAGAAAATCATTTGCCAATTGGTGGACAGTTGTGTATGACACTTACAAAGCAGATTAACAAAGAAATCAAAGATTTGAATAAAAACAATGGTAGTATTGTATTTGAATATCAAATAGAAATTCAAGAAGCTTTATCACTTGAAAAACTTGAAAAGTCAATGCAAATACGAAGTGATATTTCATACGTTGAATGTTAGCCCTCTAAATTAGCGGGTAAAGAGGAAAAGTGTGAAGAGCCTTGAAATCTAAATACAAGAACGCAAAGTGTGCTTTGAAAGAAAAATTTGCGGAGTCAGTAGCAATAAGACAAGCAAGTGGTCTTGCTGATATTTTGTCATCTAGTTAGGTAGATTGAAATACAGCAATATTATCTGATGATACTGCTGCCTTATCGCAAGTCTACAAAAATAAAGTTTGGGAATCTTCCATTATGGAAACATTTGATTGGTCTAAGAGGCAGGTTAATTAATTTATAAATTAATTTCAATGTAATTCATGCTCCAGAAAACTCTAAGCATCGATTTAAATTGGACATGAACAAATATGAGCACTTCCTTAATTTTATATTCAATAGCGAACTACTTCAAGATGCAGCTTTAAAGTATGAAAATGGCAAAAAATAAGAAAGTCCCTCATGCCATTTTTGTTTCTAGATTCAAACACAAAGTTTCATATTCTCTACTGTTTTGCACCAATGAATCTTTTTATCTGAAAGCTTATTGGTCAAAATATTCAAACACCTGAACCCGGCGTAAAAGCCTGGCAGGTCTTGATGATACAACTGACAATGGTTTAAATGGATTCAAAACACTTAAAAACATTGCTTCCAACTTTATTGGACAGAAGAAACATTTTTTGGATCGTCTGGAACATTCCAAGAGATATGTCAAAATAATCGGAAAACGGATTGTTGCAAAATTTGATAAACATCGGTATCGCGGGGAATTTTCAAAACTTTAGGATGATGAAGTAGAAATCAAGCGTATAAAAGAAATGGTAGTGAGGGGAATCGTTTTATCTGGCCTGACTGATATTAGTTGGTTTTCAATAGAGAATGTTGTTCATTTTGTTGTATCACCAGCTCCAGTTAATAGCAGGGCTTTCCGGCTCACTCAATGTGATATTAAGAAAGTGAAAAACAATTTAGTTAATCAACTTTTCTGTGCTTTCTTCTTTGAAGTATCTTTTTTAAAGCACTAACTGTTATATTACTTGCTTGCAACATAAAAATGGTTTCATGTTTTGAAAAAACAGCTTTAAATTGAATCTTGTAATTGAAATGACTAACAAAGACTGATTAAAGTCAACTAAAATACATACCACTTATTATGGTGTAATTTTTTTTTTCTAATATTTTTCAGTAGTGTAAGGTAAGTAAGTAAGATATCTGAACCCAAAATAGTAGATAATTTGAAGATTTTAGGTAGGTTTTTTCAATTTTCACACTTAATGTTGCCTAATTTATATTAAATCACATGACGTTTATTTTTTTACACAGAGGTACCCAAAAGAAAAAAAAATTTTGCCCTATCTGGGGTGCAGACCAGGAAAGCAAGGCAAAAATTGCACATTTTTGCTTTTTATTGCTCTTTAAAACAATATTCCGCCCAGGCTTCTAAATATCTTTTCAAAATAGGTTTTTTCATTATGTCAAAGACAGTAGTTTGTATTATAAATGATTTCCAATAATATAAACCAACTCCTTTGGAGAAATAAGGCTTCAAAGTAGTGACAAAACTCATTTTTCACATTTTTCGGAGCCTACAGCTTTAGGAACCATTATGATCACATGACTTTTTTGTAATATTCAATAGCATTCATGGTGTGATAACAGGATATAATGAAAAACTCATGTAATCTTGTGACCATGTGATCTTAATGGGGCAAGGAATAAATAGCTTTCAAAGATGCAACTTTGTTAAACTTAAAGTTAAAAAGAACCATACATTTTTCTAGCCATACAAGCAGCCATGGATTGCATGTCAATTTTTGATGACTATTGGATTTAAAACAATAAGCAAGGCTCTTCAACTAAAGTAACTTTTAACTTTAAGTAGCATATCAAATCCTTGTAATGAATTAGCCAAAATAAAAACCTAACGAGAGAAAAAATTCCAAAAAACGCAGCACAATTGGCCAACAAAGTCACTCTTCCCTTTTTGATTATGGAAGGAGGGAATCTGACATGCTAGTTCTTCAAACCTAATCCCAAATTGCGTGACAATCAGGTCACTTGTATATTAACATGGGACTAAAACTAAAAGTTATATTTATGGGCTTAAGGCACTGAAAAATCTTATCAATTTGTGATTTTAACATAAAACCATACGTATAACCTGGATCTATTTAGTTGTAAAAAGCTGAAATAAATAGGCTTATAAGCTTGTTTTCAAGCAAAAGTACCAAACCAATATGCAATCTCTGAAAACCACATGCTTGTTTTCAAGTACATTTACACATCTAAAATTAAACTGACTTACCAGTTGCGACATAAGACCCAAACAAAACCCAACACGCAGAAATTAAACCACCAAAACCGAGTAAGAACCCAAGCAATAACCAAATTTTAGCACCTTTAAAAAAAGAAATTAGCCTATGCATAATAAGCAATTTAGTCACACACACTTAACCAAAAAATTCCAAGCTTTTTTCAAAACAGTTTTAAATGATTTTCCTTATTGTATCACAATAGCAAATAGAAAATTTCTGAAATTCTGAAAACCATTAAGACAAAAATTATTTAAAAGACAAGAAAAAACGTTAATTAGATTTTAATAGCATTCAGAACAAGCATAAGTAGTATGATACTGAATCAGATAGTTTCAGCCTTAAGTGTATCCGAATGATTAGACCTGTCTACAAGATAAGTTAGCATGTTTCCTCAAAGAGTATACTATAAAAGCAGATGTAAAAAAAACCTTAATGAGGATTCTGGTTACTTTTGAAAAGTTCCTTTATGCTTTACGTGGAAAAACGTTTTATAACATTTAAATAGACATTTACTAAACTTTTTCCCAAACAATTAACAAAATACGACCACAAACTATAAAAGAGAGTTACTTTAGCAAAATGATTAAAAGTTACCGCCAAAAAAAAAAAAAAAAATGCTGCTTTCTATTTGAAAAAAAAAAATTTTTTTCTAGCCTTCATGTTAGACACAATGTTTATTATTTGTATTATATCATTCAAATTTCAATTTTTATAAAATACATAAAACCAGCTATACTTTTTTTTAAACAATTTTGATAAAAGAAGTTTCACGCAAAGTTCAAGTAATTCACAAATACCTGTGTTATCAAATTATTAATTTAAATTATTAGATTAAATTAAAGGGGAAGTTCACTCAAAAAGGTAAATTTCTCTGACATCATTTTTAGTTTGCAAAATAAATTCAAAATCAAATCATGTAAATAAGTGTAAGATTCAATACAAATGAGACAGCATAAAAAAGTTTTTAAACAAATTATTTGGTTATTGTTGTTGTTTCGAGTTAAGCAATATATTTCATAGTGGTTTTTTGCTCTGCTATTAATTGTACTAATTCATCACTCAAAAGAATACATGTGAATTAATGCGGCATAAAGTTCCTTTGGAAAAGGAATTGAGAAAAAAGTGGATAAATGCAATGAAACGTTATCCACCTTTTCCCTCTGCAAACAACTTTATCTTGTGCTGTATGCATTTTAGGGAAGAATGTTTTAAAGGTGATTTAAAGGTATGTACAGAATAAAGTTATAAATTTAATTGAACGATGCTATGAACAATTGTTTTTTTGTAAGGAGTAAAAACTTTTTTAAATTGCTTTTTTTGCGAATTGTTTTTTCTTCTGAGAAGCAAACCTTTCTATTGTTAAAAGATCAACTTATGAAACGGGGGTTGTATATTGGCTATTATATTTATGATGTCAATATTGAAATGTTTTTTATAACCATAAATTAAAAGTATGTATGGTCATATATACAAAACAGTTGTTTGTTTGTTTTATCAGGCTGAGCTATGTGGTTCCCAAAAAAAGTTTATTTTATTACCAAACGCCGTCCCATCAGAATTCACGTCACACACGCAAGCTGCGTGCAAACACCAAATAAACGTTTGTCATCCATGGCCAGAAGTGAAAAGTTGGCAAAAAGACAGGTAATTAATTAATATTATTTTTAACCTTCCTTAAACCCTCTCTAATTTTATTTTTGTATAATTTTCTATTATTATTATTAACCAATAATTGTCCCCTAAAACAAATATATTCTATTTGTTGTGTTTTTATTTAATATGTTGTATTTTTAGTATAAATATTTTATTTAATCTTTGTACGACAAATGTAAAAGCCTGAAGTGGGCGCTCCTAGAACAGTCCGTCTGTGTGTTAGTTCTCCTCTCCGACATAAAATTACTGATTACCTGAATACAGATGTGCTTCTTAATTAAGCTAAACAAGGTCAACAATTGTGCGAACATGATGATTTTACACACGAAAAACAGGCTGAAACAAAATGGATTGATCGTACCACCAAATTATATGAGGCTTTGGAAAAAGTCATAATGGATAAAACTTTTTTAAAAGATTTGAAATATGTTTCACATGTTAAGCATACAGGCCAGTTAGAAGTTTATCACTCGCTTCTTAACAAATACTGTCCGAAACAACTTTCATTTTCGTATTCAGGCATGTTAGCACGAACATAACCAGCTGCGCTTGACCATAATTCTGGATTAGGTAGGAAACACGACACAACGACAGATGGAAAACTTAAATATAAAATTTCGTTTACAAAAATAACACAGGAGTGGGTAGCAAAAAAAGTACTACAAGCAAAAAAAAAATTCTATCTCAAAACTCTAACAGACGAAATGACAACTCTGGTTCGTGTAGGAGTATCCCAAGCTCTAGTTGCATTTACTCCTGAAGCACCACAAAACGTTGCACCTACTGAAAATTCTGGCAAAGATGTAGTTATAGATAAGATGATTTCCAGATTTAGATAAATTTGACTATTGTTGCGATATAAAGTAGATAAGTAATTTTGATAGCTTTTGTGTTAAAACACTTGCAGTTACTGATGATGTTACCAGCAAACTTTATAGTAGGTCAGTAACAATCTTCAAAAGATTTAATATCTTTATACTTTATGTAAACAATAAATAACGAAGCTTTAAAATTCTTGCTATTAATCTATTTCCCCATTACCATCTGAAAATGAAACATATACATCATTATTCTCTGGAAATTTCTTCCTTAGTGACCAAATGACACACGATGGTATCACCTTCCTGCAATCTTTTCCAAGCCAGCCGTAAACCCACCAAACAAACTGTTTATATACAGCAGATCTATAAGACCAATTGCATATGCCATGGTGATATCCTCGTAGGTTGTGGATTGCT
>JAUZNK010073517.1:0-13806 GCA_035046665.1 Euphysa ruthae | reverse complement strand
TTTTTTTAAAACGACGTTTTTAACATTTATTTTGTAAAATTTTTATTGATAGTGAATAAATACTTACTTACTTACTTTACGAGATAATATCAATAAAATATATCAGCCAAGTGCCTAAGCATCATGATAGCTTTGACTTTATTAAACAAATTTGTATTATCCAAAATGATATCATGCATTTTATGCAAGAAGGCCAATCTATCTAAAGCATGGATAGAATCCTTTAAAAAAACAAAAAAGCGAGCTTTGCAGCTGGAGCTCATTTGACAGTAACGCGAAAAATTCTCTTTAGTAAGGAAGTATCTTTTTTTTTGCTGGCTCTGCCTATTTTTAAATATTTTTTCTCGTCTTTCCATTTCTTTATTAATAATTTTTGAACAATACAAAATAATTCGATCTAGACGAAAGAGTTTAGATTTTAGTTGCAAAATCAAAACCAAATTAAAATTAATATCAATTCCGTCGGCAGAAAATTTTGTAAACTTTAAACAAAACAAAAGCAGACATTCTATTCGAATGTTCTTAAACATCATTTGCTCACAGTTGCAACGGCAGTGGAGAGTCGTATTTAAAATAGGCTTCTCTACTACACTGCTACTCCAAGAAATGTAAATCATTATGTTCTAAGAAAAAAAACTCGTCCTAATAGTTACATAAGTTTTAGATTTTTCACTGTTGAGTGAGTTTATAGATCTTGCAACCGGTATTCGCGCCATTTGGCTCTTGTTTTAATATTTAATTTCGTGTCTTTAAACAAAAAAGTTTTATGGACAGTAAGTTAAATTAAAACTGTGCGTTAAGTCATAAATTTTAAACTAAAATATATTTTTAATTAAAAACAATATTTTTTACTTCACTTTATGTATACGATGTACGATAAAATATATATATTTTTGGAATAATCTATTCTATTGTTTCGATTGAATTATTTTCTATTGTTCAAATATTAAGAAAGATGAGAGAGAGAATGAGAAAGTTATATTTAACGTGGGGAACTAACAAATTGCCGAGACAATATTTCCAGATGGGCCCACATGGCGGGTCTTGGAGTACTTAGAGCGCCCATTTGCGCCTACGAAATTCGCTCTACGAAACAACCCACAAATTTAATTTAGCGTTGCATTACACAATGAGTTTTGCTCAGAAACTCAGAGATAACATGGAAATAAATTTCCACCAGACCAGAGGCAAGATAAATATGGAAAAAATAAGCACAAATTTAGGCAAAAAATTTCGCCTCAACTTTCGGTTCAAAAATCGGCAAAATTTTCTGCGCATTCAGCAAAAAAAGAAAAAAAATCATTTACTGTAGGTAATTTTTTGCATTACTGCCAAATGAACTCCAACTGCAAAGTTCGCTTTGCTCGCTTTTTTGCTTTTGCAAATACTCGCTATTTATTAAACAAATTTCTGTTCAGAGCTTAGCTAATTCTCTTGCTTTAAATCTCATCACAAAATTCAAAAACTGCTAAAAGGCTCGAAGAAAATTTCTAAAAAATTTTAATTATTTACATCCAAACGAGAGTTAGCAGTGTTCTTTGCTTTATATTTCTTTGTTATAACTAAAAACGTGAAAAAACCACGAATAAATGAAAGAAAATCTAGCAAAATACTTATAAAATTAAGTAGTATAATCACAGCTGGAGTCGTGTGAGAGTTTTTCCCAAATTTTGACCGTTAAAGGGAATATATTGACTAAGTTTTTTGCTCCAGTTTATAAATCTTTTTTTGGCTTCTATTACCCAATGTAGGTAGGGTGGTTGGTGTCTTCGTCAATTTTTAAAGGCTCTGGCATGCTCTATTAACTGGCCGCAAAGTAATTGAGGATTTTTACATGCTGACTTAAAAAAGATTATTTTTGTTCCCTTTCAAATAAATATTCTTATCAAGTTTTTATTAGTCAGTTTATCCCCTTTATATATTTTTATATATAAAAATATAATACATAATACTATAGTCTAAAAAATCTAAGAAAAAATATTAGATGGCGACAATCTTTTATCAGTTTTCAAGGGACGTCTGAATTTTGAGGTATGCAACAATATTCAATGGCGTTATCATATAAAATATATTTATAGCACATACTTGGAGGAAGAAGGCAATGATAAGAAATTGTGTGGGTCAAAACTTGACAAAAAATCAATTATGGATACCATATATTTTACGTGTGAAAATGATCCCATCACAGAATCGAGATTTGAATTTTGGATCGACATTTTTACAAAACGTAAAAAGGAAAAAAAGTACTCGATAAAAAAATACACGATAAAAAAATAGTAGTTGAATGACCTATAACTTGATGCACGCAATATTTTATATCATGTATGATAATGATCTTATCTCTCACTAAAATAAACTGTCAATTCAAAATTAAATACATAATGTAAATCGGTTCTTTTATCGGTGAATGCAGCTTAGCGATTAGAGTAGTGGTTTTCAAACCAGAGGTCTGGGGTTCGATTCTTTCCATTAAAAATTCGATTTGATTTATATTTGTTTATTCTTATTTATTTATTTTAATCAGGTGTGTGATTTGCAAAAACATTGTGTGAGAATTCAAAATTATATTCTGTGAACAAAATTTGAAAGAAAATTTAAGAATAAGCAGTGAATAAACCTTTAGACTAGAGAAGTTCCTAAAACATGTCAATTTTGTTTTTCAAAATTTAATTAGTAAACTAATTATGGCATTTGAAATGTGCAAAATGTAAATAGTGTATTAGTCTACTCGTAGTTCCTCAACCCTAGCATTCATTAGAATCACGAGAAAAAAAATATCATGCTAAAATATTGTGAAAATAAGTTTTGTCACTCACTAGTAAAACACGCTCTGCTGACTAAATAAATACAATTTAGGAAAAATATTCTCAATGAATAAATAACCTTTATTTTTTTGTCATATTAAGACGAAATGTTCAAACCACATTCGTGAACTCAACTTTTAAAAAACAATTTTAAAAATGCGAAATTGTCTTCTTTTTTCTCATAAATATTTATTTTTAGATATGTCGTTTTCTGCAAGGCTACAACTAGGCTGAGAGAAATAAGGATAAAATAGATCTTGCACAGGCTGAGAAAGACATTGGTCGACGTTAGCCTTAAAGGATTATAGAGCAAAAACCGAAGGAAAACAGTCAGAAGGCAGAGAGTTCCACAAGCGATCAGTACGTGGAAGGAAGATTGATGAATAAAAGTGTTTGATAAATTTAGGAATCTATACCATTAAAAGATGAGCAGCAGGTAAAAGCCTTGTGCTCCAGGAAAAAATCTTGAGTAAAGATGTTACTCTATTCATGTCATCAGAACAGTGTCCATTTATAAAATAAATAGATAGTATAATATAATAGTATAACATATAATAAAATATAAAATAAATAGATATAAAATAAAATGATAGGAATGTGATTATAAATCAGGACCAAAAAGGTTGAGTGTAAATTTCTGAATTTTATAAAGAAGGTGAAAAAATAAAGAAGATGCCCAAAGACGGCAGCAATACTCAATACATGGTCGAATGGTAGCTAGTAGTAGCGGAATTTATTGTAAAATTCTGGTCGCAAAGTTAATGCAATGTGGGGAAAAAATGGTTAAAAAACTCAGTGGAAAACATATAGTACTAATATTTTATAATTTACCAACACTGGGAATATAGAAAGTTTCAATGAAGAGCAATTGCGTGAAATGGCAAAAATAAACTGGGCAGCTTCAGTCTATTTGAAATACCTAAAATTACAGCTAAATTATTACCAGACAAGATGTTATATCCGAATTGAAGATATTTTTACAGATATAATTTTTATAAAAATAGAAGGTCATTCCGGCAACAAGAAAAACCATTCAGAATGCTAAAAAGTCGCAAAATAGGTTCATTCAAAACATTTAGTAGTGGTAATGTTGCTAATGATAAAGGAATGATTAAAAATTCGTATGGCGTTGAGTTAAGTTTTACTTATAAAGATTTAGTCTAGAAAAAGGACATTACAGTTTTTCAGTGTTGCCACTTACTTGCACTAATATTGTTTTTGAAAGAGTTTAACGATACAAAAAATAAGAATTTAGCTCCATATCTTCAAGATTTTATCTAAAAAAGACTTTTTCCAATGGTAATTAACTGAAATAAGTTTGCAAAAATTTAGATGGCGAAATGGCTACAGCATCGACAGAGCCAGATAAAATCTATTTTAAAAGGGATATGCCATCAATAGCTAAAAGATTGAATAGAAAATTAAAAAAAGAAAAGCCTGTAGAAGAATATTTTTGATCTGTATTAATAAAATCAAAACCTGGATGTGAATCATCTGTCGGCCAACATTTACACTATAGATATACACAAATAACTGCATTTACGTTATAAGGATTTGTTTGTTTCAATACCCATTATTGCTTCAAAAGCAATAATAGTGCAAGTGTATGGCTTCTTCTTCTATATTAATAAACTTACCAGAAATACTTAATTTTCCAATAAACAATGCACCATGTCTAACAGGTATTAGAGCAAATTAAAATTACATTGAAATGTACATACAACATATGAAGGTTCAAAAAACATTGAACTTTGTACTAGTATTAAAGAAAAAATTGCTAATGGTATTTCAAACATCGAACTTAGTTTACCTTGTTACTTTAAAATCATCCGGTATTAGACCAGAAACTCGTGACGGATCTTTCCGCACCATTTTCTTAGGAAGGTTTGGCCCTTTTAAATTTATAAGTAAATCCTAAATATTAAACAAAAAATTTGTCAGCTGCTCTATAGACGGGGGACTGGGGCCCAGGCTTGCCCGGAAAACTTAGCCAATGGACATAAATTCACCCCCATAAACCTCATGAATGAAACTTGGTCAAATTTAAATATAAAAACAATATGCGACTACAAAAGCATATGAGCCTACAAAAATGCTTGGATGACTCAGACACTCGAAGTACCGTTACGCAGGACTATTTCATTCCTGAAACTTTCTAACCACACTTTTGTCTAAGTAATATACCAGATATGAACATTACAAAAAACAAAAAAGTTGCCTTGTAGGCCAGGGGAATACATACTCAGACCTGGTTTTGTGCACTCAAAATCAAACCTCTCAACTAGTGATCTCCAAAAGAACATATTTTCGGTCCGTAACAACATACCGTTATAAAAACACAAATATTTCTAGGAATTTTCTTACAAAGTACTGTTTCGAGGGAACTGCAACTGTACATGCCTCGTGCATAAACCTTTTATTCAGCACGAACCGTCCATTTTACCATAGAAGATTCATTCCAAATTTTATGCTGAAAGAAATGAGATGAGGGACTCGCTATTTTAATTTGAATATTGATTTTTATCCATGTTGAACACTTGAATAAAAAATATACCGTATATGTACGCTTTTAAACTCATGTTATTTAAAATATTTACAAAAAAGTTATCCTTCCTTCTTTTTGACTTTCTGAGTCTGTTTGATCGAAGATGTATGGATGATTAATTGTCGATGATAGGCGCCAGATATGTTGTAAACCTTAGTGATACTCTCTTGTCGCGTTTGCTGTCTTCAACTGATGGTGAAATCCATTTACCGTTTACAAAGTGGGTTACTTCCCCTTATTTTTAGAGAACTCGCTTGAGTATATATTTTGAAGTCTCTCCAAATATGGCGAAAGATTTCCATGAGAGTGTAAGAAGAATGAAGCATCAACGATAGAGTAATTAACTTATGTTGGTGGTGTAGATCTAATAAAGTGTTTTAACGGTGGTGCCTGTGGTGATTTCAACATTGAACCATCTATATGGCTAAGTAATAACGGGGTAATTTTCCATGGATATCTTAAGACATCTGACATATCCATCATTCTAATATGTGAAAAATATAACATGCTACCAAAAAGATCTCTGACCATGCTTGTAGTAAAAACTTTACCATCAGGCGCAAATAGTTTTTGGTTGTTCCCTTGACTAGCAAATGCAATCAGTCTCTAACTTTGCATTTTCGATTTGAACCGATTAGAACCTCCAACACATTCCTCTTTTAAACTTTCCCAGACTTCGACTTTATTAACATTTGAAAGGAATTGTTCCGTGGATTCGGAAGCGCTCTTTCCCGTTCCAATATTGAACAAGTTATCGTTTTCTAAAGTGTTATTAAAGGGATTCGCTGTGTTATGTATCATGTCTTTAATCTTTTCAACAACAAAAAATTCTTATTTTTTTGCCATACCAAAACTTTCAAAGATGCTATAAATAATGGTTGCTCTTAATGAATGTGACTTAGCCCATCATTGCTTTGCAGATATGAAATTTTTTTAATGCAGCTATTCCAGTGCGTTGATATGCTGCGTCAGCATTAAATGTTTCCTCGTAAACTTTGGGGTTGGTGTCACGCAGTTTAAGTAGGTTATCATTCTATTTAACAGTTCAATGAGCATAGTTTCAATGCAAAATGTAGTTTGTTATCTTTGGTAAGCATATAACGTAGCTATAAGTCAAAATCACCAGTTCGAACACTTCTACTAAATTCAGTGTAAAGACGAATCATATTGATATATGATATCCAATATTGTGCTATTATTACTTATTTAACATTTAACAAGTGTCTGAAAGTTAAACCCTGTAGTCTTTGAATTCAATTTCCAATTCCTTTGGATATGTATGTGTGTTTTTATCACCATGGTCTTTGAAAATTTCTACTCCTGACCTTAAAACTTGACAAATCTGTTCTTTATTATTGCATGCTATAGCTGTTTCAAAATGGAGATATTCCATTAAAAATGAAAGAAGTTCGTGCATTTTCTTACATCTTTTGTAGTTTCTCCTTTTATTAAATAAATTTAAACATCCCTTTGCTTGAACTTTATACTTATTTAAGATTTAAGGTCCTCATAATTCTTCCAAACGCACAAAATAGAGTCATCTACATGTGAAATGAACCATTAGTTAAAAAAACTCGATTAAACCTGGAGCTTTCTTCAGCGTGAATTTGCATAGCTAGTTTTGCAATAGCAAGGTCATAAGTAACTGAAATGAGGCTTTTCTGCTTACAGCAGCAGTTTTAAGAGTTCTTTTTATAGTATTAACGACAAAGGCATTTGATTTTTTGGGTAAGTATCAGATTCTCTGTACTTTATCATTTTGCGGTATTATGTCTAAACTCCTACCCACATTAAGTATCGAATTGGTAGGTTTATAAAATCATCTCACATCCTCAAAGTACCTTCTTTCCATACTTGCAAGTCAATTGTTTTATGAAACCTTTTAGGGATTAAAGGGATTCGCTGTGTTATGTATCATGTCTTTAATCTTTTCAACAACAAAAAATTCTTATTTTTTTGCCATACCAAAACTTTCAAAGATGCTATAAATAATGGTTGCTCTTAATGAATGTGACTTAGCCCATCATTGCTTTGCAGATATGAAATTTTTTTAATGCAGCTATTCCAGTGCGTTGATATGCTGCGTCAGCATTAAATGTTTCCTCGTAAACTTTGGGGTTGGTGTCACGCAGTTTAAGTAGGTTATCATTCTATTTAACAGTTCAATGAGCATAGTTTCAATGCAAAATGTAGTTTGTTATCTTTGGTAAGTATATAACGTAGCTACAAGTCAAAATCACCAGTTCGAACACTTCTACTAAATTCAGTGTAAAGACGAATCACATTAGGGTCATCTATTGACAGAGCGTTAGATTTAGTTAGCTTTGAGCGTGGAAGGTAAACCTTCTTTAATGACTTATATGAAAACCATGAAAAGAGTCTACTTTTTTTTGGCAGTAAAAAAGTGGAACATTTCAGGTTTGATTCTCCAGAGTCTTTAATACTAGTTAACACTTAACAAATTGCCTCTCACTCTTTGAAAAGAGTGACGGGCTCAGTAGCAGAAACTTCATTTTTTGGAAGAGATAAAAAATGTCATAAATTTAGCAGATTTATTGCAAAAATAGAGTATTCTTAAATTAGCATAAGTGCTAATTATCCGGCAAACGGTGTAATTCTGCCTTATTTTGTGTACATTTAGACTATATTATTTCGCCTGTAAATGTTAAATATTCTAAGTCTAATTTTTCGCCTAAACAAAGTAAAAGATCTTTCGAAGGCTTCGACCATCATTCTAAAACATAGCAGACCTGGTTTTGTTTCAAGTTCCATGATTATATGTTCTTCGAATAAATTTCCTGTAGTATCACAAGAAGGCTGATAAGACGTTTCTTGGAAACCATGGAAACTGCATCATTATCCTGTTGTTGTGGTGACATCAAAATTATATTTATTACTGTGATATTTCTGGTTGTTTTAAATCTGATTTGATTGTTAGCCATGATAGCTATGATGATTGATAGCTATGAGTATATTTATTTACAAAAAAAGTAAAAACAAATGAAAAATTGTTCTACGGAAGTATCATTCATTTTTCGAACCCTGAAAGTAAAACGAGAAATTAGTATAAAATGTTGTAAAAATATTTATAAACATTCCCAGACCAGTGTATTTTGCTAAAGAAAAGAAATTCTACTGAGAATATCTAATGGGAAAACAACAAAATATTACCTTACCGTTTTAAGTTCAACAGGCATTTGTTTTGTAAGTGCAATCTAGTTTATACAACGGAAATAATTTTACTTAACTTTGTTTAATTTTTTTTAATTTGGTATATTTAACTGTCCATATAATCTGTAAAATGCTACAGTATTAATTAAGTTTCGAATGGTCGTTCTAATATTTTTAATACAATTTTATTCATAAAATTGCATGTGTTCTCTTTCGTTGTCTCTTTCGTTTTTTTAAATAAACACGCATTCATTATCAATACACACTCAGTATAAATTATTCTTGTGAAAACGAGGTTTAAAAAATGGGGCTTATGGAGATGAAAATGAGGTTATTCGGAGATCATAGTTGAAAGATCTGGATTTGATTGCACAAAACCAGGTCTGTTATGGAGTATGTATTCTCCCTGTCTTCAAAGTAAGCTTTATACTTTTTATAATGTTTATATTTGGTATTTCACTTAGACGATAATTTAGCTATGACTCTCTTATGGGGTCAAATAACCCAGCAACAGTATTTTGAGGGAATTTGACTAACCCAACCCCTGGATATTTTGTAAGTTCTTGTGCTTTTGTAACCGTATATTATTTATTATATTTCAATCTGTCCAAGTTTCATCCATGTGACTTATGGGGTGAAATTATGTCAATTGGGGCAATTTTCCGGGCAGGCCTGGGTCTGAGCGCTCCATCTATAGAGCAGCTGACAATTATTTTGTTTAATATTTGAGATGTACTTATAAATTTAAAAGGACCAAACCTTCTTAGGAAAGTGTTGACGGAAAGATCCGTCACGACCTCCTTTACAATCATACCACACAGAGATAAAATTTTGACCCACGTCAAAATATCTTCTAGTTGAGTAAAGTAATATATATCAGTAACTATTAAAGAACTAGTAGATGCAATATACTATAACGGTAAAATACTAACATTGAAAAATCTTGACATCCTGCTTTATTTTTAGGAATGAGTTCTATTAGTTTGCTTAGCTTTCTTTCACCTTTCTTTTTCACTGGTTTTTCCACTTTGTTCATTATCCACAGATACACCTGTTTTTTTGGATTTTTTTGTAATTGATGGCAGAAACTGATTTCCAAATATGTTTAAATGATTGCCTTCTTCGTCCCACTTCCAATAATTTTTAACGAACTTGAGGTTTGGGATAATTTTTAATGTGCTTCTATACCAATTTAATGCTTGCACATGTCGCCTTTTTATTGCTTGCACAGCCGAATCAGAGTCTGTTAGTTATCAAATCAAAACCAAATCTAAATTAATTTCAGTACTGTCGACAGAGAATTTCTTTCTATTTACAGCTTTATTATATATTAATAACTGTCAGAGTAAGAAAATTTGTTGTTTGTTGAATTCTGTTGCAGGTGTCTTCAGCAGATATAAACACAACATTTTCTTTGCTTAATACAAGCAGGAGTATTATAATAGCTAGCTATATAGCTAGTGTAGTACTAGCCACATCAGACAAAATATCAAAGCCAAATCAAATATCTATTAATAAACTATTAATTTCTTCTTAACATAATAAGAACACTCATCTCAGCCAAAAATGTCTTCATTCTGCATTGCATTAGTAAAAGGTAGTAACTGCAAAAAATAACTGAAAATTTTATTTTTCATGATATCTTTGAGTTTCTGAGAAAAACTTATAGTATCAGGAAATATTTGCTATATATTAAAATCCAGTGTATTATATTTTAATACAGTATTATATAATTAAGAGATAAAACGCATGTCATGAGTTATAAAATTTTATTTAGCGACGTTTCAGGAGTCATGCAGCTCCTATCATCAGCCTAGTTACAATTAAAAAATTTTTAAGGTTTATATATGGATAGAGTAGGCTCGAAATCAAGTGTTTATAGGAATGACGTAGCAATAATGCGTACCATCAAGAAAAGTTTAATGGATGTGGACTGACGAGGAATGTCTATATCGATATCGTGGGTAACCAGATATCGGGAAGAGTATACGAAATTCGATTTGGATGATTAGGTTCTTTGACGGAGTAGATAGCTTCTTTAATTTTGCGAGAGACAAGGCGAGGTTCGGAGTCGATGATCGATTTGTTATCCCATTGAAATGAATGATTTTTTTTCCATGAGTGTATAGCGATTTCATTAGATGTGTCGTATTTTTTGACTGCGCGTTTGTGTTCGTCAGTTCTGCTTTATAAGGATCTTTTGGATTCTCCGATGTATACAGAAAGACAATTTTGGCAGTAAAAAAACAGTATTATATATTTATATTCATTATATATAATATAGCTAAAGAGTAGAACATACACTGAAATAACTTACATGCTAATTAAATTAGTTAGTCAAATCTTGACAGGTATACAACTAGTTTTATAATATTGTATTTATTGTAATTTTAGTGTATTGGTGGATTCTCCCCTGGCTAAAGAGCAAGATTCGTTAAACAATTCATTAAATTAGTCAGAAAGGTAAACATGTTTGTTAAATTGAAGTTTGACAAGGCAGTATTAATGAAATTCAGGCTTTAAAAAATTAGTTTTTATTTATTTATTGCTATGTCTAATTATCATCAATTAGTATTCAACTCTGGCATTTTGTATTAATTTTGTCACTTATTGCCTTTATTGTCTGTCAAAATTTTCTTTTTTTTTAACGTTAGTCCAGCTTCAGAATCTAATAAAGTGTCTAAAGAAATGGTTACTGTAGGTTAATGACTTCAGGGAGGTATGTGATTTTAACCTGTCTGGTGCGTGTATTTGTATGCACACAGTGTCATAAGTCTTTTGTGGTTTATAAATCAGATAAATGATGTTATTACTCCTAATATTTTAGGCCAAGGTAGAATTTTTTAAGAAACATATCTGATGGCTCTAATAATTTGCTAAATATGCTCGTTATCTCGATTATTTTGCCTAAAAAGTCTATAAAACCAATTTTTTTGATCCGTTTCAAAGGGATTAATTTCCTAAATGACCCAATTGACCCCTTTCTAAACAAAACCCTTTTAGGATCATGTTTATAGATGCTTTTAGGATCATGTTTATAGATGCTTTTATGATCATGTTTACATATGTTTTTAGGATCATGTTTATAGATACTTTTAGGGGCATGTTTATAGATACTTTTAGGATCATGTTTATAGATGCTTTTAAGATTTTTTTTATCTTAAGATAAAAAAATTCGAGATTTTAAAAGTAAGACATTTATTTACTGTATCTGACTACCTTAATAATTAACAATTTCTGTGCCCACTCTCCTATCTACCGTTATCAAACTAACCCTAAGTATTGCCCTGCAAACTAGAATTTGTATATGTATTTATAGGAAGGTTGTCTCTCTTAATGCTATACTGCTTCATTACATAAAGAATTTAACAGAGCAACAACAAAAGATGATTGACATTTTTGAATCTTATCATACAAGATTGAAAAATATGGAAAGATAGGGTTGCGGAAACTAAAAAGTAGCTAAAGACCTATCTGTGAGCATCATTGATATTATAGATCTTAAAATTATAATTATATATCTTATAATTATTTTAAATCTTGGTTTTAAATTCATACATCAATTGTGTATGAAATTTTTGTTATAGAAGTATAGCTGGCTTGCCTGTTTTAATATGTTTTAATATATTAATTATAATGTATTAATATATTAGTTTTATAAAATCATAATATTTGTGTCAACTTATGTAGCTCTATTATGTCGGAATGAAGTTAAGCTTCTTTTTTTAGAGATCATCTTTTGATGTGTGAGATATATAATACTTCTTGTCTTGCCATCAAGTTATTCCAAACTAGCAGCCACATGGCTGTTTAAAGTATGTCTGGCCGAGTAGATATGGCATTGGTCTCTGGATCGAAAAGCTGTGGATTCGAAGTCACCTCGGAACCAATGATTTTCTTTACCGTAAGCTCAAATGGGAGCTCTAAGTACACCAAAACCAAACCCGTGGGTCCTTCTGTAACAAATTAGTTCAAAAACTATCTGTTAAAAACACGCTTAAAAAAATACGTTTGAAATTACTTTATTTTATACTGTTTTTCATTTCATTTCATTAATTTAGATGGAGTAGATTAGTTTATATTGTGTAACTACAAATCTATCTATCTATTTTGTATTTACTATAGCGTAAAGTAAGAACTAAATACAGTTTGCTACTAGAAGATGAAATTTTGCTGTAAGATGAACCCTAAACAAACTTTCGTTAAAGAACGCATACAATTGTAGTGCAATATATCTACTAGCTGTCCCACAGAAATTTTATTTAAAATAGACACAAAAACTAAAACAAGCATTACGTCTAATATAACAGAAAACAAGCATTATTAAAAAATTTATAACTGATCTCAAACCAGGTTATATAAAATACAGTGCTGTATCTTCAATTTTTACAGTTAAATATTAGAAAATAATCTTTCATTTACACTTTGGTCTCATATAGAAGTAAACTTACATAAATAAACCTGAAAATTTTAAATTGGGAATTTTAACTTTGAATCTGTTCGAGATATACAAATATTGATGTTGATAAAGTAAAAAGTAAGTTTTATGTTCTTTAAAAGTGTCAAACCAATTATAATATTGTCATGAATATTTTTATCAGTATAATTTAACTGTTTTTAAAATGTGTCGTGTTAATAAAAATATATGTTAAAAACATTAGTATAAAAGTATAACAAATAGTGTAGTCACTAAGTTTAACCCGGAAAAAAATGCAGTATTAATATATTTTGTATCAAAAGAAATTACTATGTATCAAATATCCTATTAGAGATCCTTAGTTCGACGCCTTGCTGCCAGCCGAGCTATCCCATACAAGCTACCCCGCGACTTGCTTTTGATAAAAATTTTGTGTTTAATATTCTCTTTTTATTTGTTATTTAAGATTTGCCCGTTGTTACAGAGATCTATTATTACTATCTATATAAAACTAATTGTTTAAAAATTGTAAACAAATCTCAGCTGATAGTCCAGTAGAATTTCTAGTAAAAAAGGGTCGAATGGTAAAAAATTTTTACAAAGACATGTTATATATCGATGGAAAGCTGGTTCTTTTCTCTTTATTTTGAGCAATTGTTTTTTTTTTTCACTTTGGGGAAAATTTTTTATGACGTCACAAAGACCAGGTGGGTAGTGTAAATTTGAGAATCTAATTTCTTGTAAAAAAACGCATATACTGGGTCAAATACTGCTTAAATTGTACTATATTGTGTCCAGGTATGTTGCTAACGTATTTATATTATGAGAAAATATAAAAAAAAATCTTGATCATTACAATGTTTATCAGA
>JAUZNK010073506.1:0-13807 GCA_035046665.1 Euphysa ruthae | reverse complement strand
TTTATACAGCTAAAAAGTTGAAATTAAATGAAAATATCTTAAAATCTTTGCACAATAAATTAGAAATATTCTGTATTAATATATAAGAATAGCTTGGAACTTGAGCAGAAACATCATAATAATGTGCAATGTTTATAGCTTAACCAATTCAAAAGGAGCAAAACAATGTCCTGTTCAGAACTTGTAGAATATAAAGCTGGAAGTCATCGGCATTCTTCTCCACCTTTCAGGTTGACAAAAGCATAATTAATATAATAAAATTCACCAACAAGGAGTAGAGTGACTAGGTTAGGTTTTTCAAGATTTTCTCACTGGGATGACAGGGGCATGGTAGTGATACTTGGTCTCCAATAATAGCATCTTCTTTTGGTTATGGTTGTCTGGCCGAATGAATAAGGCATTGGTTTCCGGATCCAAGTGCTGTGGGTTCGAACTTCGGAACCAATGATTTTCTTTACTTTTAGCTCAAATGGAAGCTCTGAGTCCACCAGAACTGAACGCCTTTCTGTAATAAATTAATTCAAAAACTATGTGTTGGGCCCATGTCAAAAAATACAATAATGCTGGAAATGCTTTACTTTACTTTACTTACTTGCTTTTTTACTCTTCAATTTTCGAAAATACCTTGCATTTAAGTTGCTTAATCGCTTTGCAGATTGAGAGTGTTCACTCAGAAAATCTTTCATACCTTATTCTTTAGTGTATGAAAAGATGTTGAACCTACTGAACTTAGACTGTACTACTTTTACAAAGTCATTTAAATTCACAACTACTGCCTCATTTTGATGGACTTTAGGCCAAACTCCATTTTTTACATATCCACTGCTTTCATCATTCTCTCCTTTACCATGTTCTGTGGCAAAAGTAATCCCAGTCAGTAGTTATTTCATAATCAATATGGTGGAACATTAAATTTGTGGCGTTAAATTTATTTTTGAATTAGCTCGATATTCCGCCTGACCATTAATGAATATTTTTTGCTGTTACTCCTTGTTGGTGAAGGTCAGCAATTATCTGTTTGTCATAAAAATATTTACTGTTTTTGTCATGGCCTAAATCATCAGAACAAAGAATGTAATCTCTTTTATCTGTTTTTTTCTCTTTTATCCATCTCTTTTTCGTTGTTTGTATCTTGGTAATGTGCTGTGGCATAAAATCCAGTAATGGTTTCCGTACTCAAATGTGCACTCATAATTTCATCTTGATGTTTAATGGAGTAATTTTCGCTGAAGTCTTCAGCAACTATAACCTCTCCAGGTTTTAGATGATTTTTCTGACATTTGAATTTTTGCAACTGAGTAATGTTGGTATAATTATGCATGGAAAAGGTTTCATATGCATATCCATAGCTTCTGTTAGAGTTTTCGATTCTGTTACTTTCATTGAGATTCAAGAATCTTTTTTGGGCTTGCCATCTTTTACAGGCTTTGTTTATTTTAAAGTGGCATATGACAAACACTGTATGCCAGTAACATAGAACAGATGTACAGTAGTATGTCCTGCGTACACCTAAAATTTTATGTTTTTGTTATTTTTTATGTTTCAGGTTGCAAAATGAATGAATATTTGTTGTTACGATTAATGTTATGATTATTTTATTACACCAAACTATCGATTGTTGTTAGCAAGGCGTGGCATTTATCAGGGTTCGAATTAGCGATTTGTTATTAGCAAATCACTTTTAGATATTGGCAAATCAGAAAATATAAAATTGTTTGAAATAGCGAGTCAAGTTTTTTCAATTTTTAATATGTTTTTACTTTATGAGTTTGTTTCTTTTCTTTTTTTAATTGTCAACACTATGCTACAATGGAAACCATCTTTATTTACATTGTTAAAGTTTTTTCTTCGCGTAATTCATTTGTAGCTTAAAGTTAACCTTCTTCTTCTTGGCACAGTTTGATAATCTATTGTTCGAAATAATCTTTTCAGCGATTATTTTAATATATATAAACTGATACATGCGATACTCTTATTGCTATTAATAAGAGAACTTTTTTTACTTCATTCTTAAGATTTCACCAAATAAAACCTCATGATGTTTAAAATTTGTTAGTATGTATATTTTTCTTTGTTCCAAGCGTAATTATATTTCTTTGTACTAAAGCGTAATTATCTTAGGAGTTATGTGTATACAAACAATATGGCACAATTGGATCAACAAATAATGCTAACCAGGAGGGAATTGTATGGGGGGCAAAATTCCGGGGAGAACTCACCATGGGAATTCTCCAGGGTGAACTCTCATGGAGCCGAATATATCAACACGATATAATACAATTTTCAGCAATAGAGGTTTTAAAGTTATTTTCTAAACTTCAATAGCTATGATCCAGTTCATAATTTGCTTTACCAGATTACAAATTAGTCTATGTATTCTACACAAGGTGGTCGAGCATGCATATATTAAGTTAAGAAAACAAAGTTGTAAACTGACTAATAATATTGATTATTGGTACATTCAGAAAAAAGAGAAAGAATGGTTGCTCGCTATTATATAAAAATAAAGGGATTATAACGATGTTTTTATGGTTTTAATTTTTGGCGAACGATTCAGACAAGCCAATTGTTTATTTGTTTAATTGTTCATGGCATATGCGGGGCGTACCCATACGGCCATACACCATTCATGAGAAGGTCTGCTTTCATGTTCCTTTCTACCAACACAGACTTCCACTGGCTGATTTCAAATATTCAAAGGGAAACAATCTTGGAAATATTCCTGTTCCACATTTGCTACACTTTCTGTGCCCACAATTTTCATCATACTTTGAACAGTCTGATCATATTTTTCATATTCACAGTGCTGAAACCTTATCTATAAGCTAACGGGATGAAAACTCTTAATACTCTAGATTCTTTGCACAATATATAGATGAAATAAAACTAAGAAATAAAAAAATAAGAAGAAAACTTGATATAATTTGACTTGAAATGTAATGAGGCAGAAAAATACGTGATTTGCTGACATCTATTTCTGAAATATATCTGAAAATGCTGACATCTATTTCAAGGAACTTATAAATACCCTTTTCAATAGAAATGTTTGAAATTAAGATTTTATTTTGACTAGCATCAAACAAGTAAATTTTTGTCAAAAATTTGGTACCCAATTATAACTTCAATATCGTTTGCCTGACGTGAGCATTTGGATGGTTGTTAACCTTGGGTTGGGTAGCAAGTCTCCTATTGTGTGCTCCACAATTAGATGAGAGTGATGAGATCCAATAAACTGACAAATATGTTGAGAAAAAAAAGTTTTGCCAAAAATTTTGTGATTTAGAAAGTTTTATTTGCAGTGATTTGTTTATGACTACCATCTTGGAACTCTTACTGGGGCCTTCACCAAAAACTGATTAAATTTTATCTAAAACTTATAAATTTATCTGTTAATCAATCAAACTTGAATAATTTAGAAATTTTGTTATCCAAACTGGATAAACTTCACAGATTAAACTCATTACATAAAATTATCGTCAATCTGCTATGCAGGTACATCTGTAATTTGATGATATCAGAGATGTCTTAATTAATAATTTAACTTGTATGATCTAAGCGTCATAACTCAAAAAGTGTTCTTTGAATAGACTTTTTAGGAAAAAAAGTCTATTTTATTATCTTATTTTATCATTATAATTTTATGTCTATAATTATTGTGTTTTATTGCTTTTATGTACATATCTCTCTAATCCAAATGTCTAATGATGCATTTATGTTTATACACGGTCTCATAATATAAATTTTATTGTTATCAGACATGACATATGTGTGGATCAAAACCAACAATGCGAGACAAAAGGTAT
The DNA here is from genome assembly GCA_035046665.1 of Euphysa ruthae. Classification (NCBI taxonomy): domain Eukaryota; kingdom Metazoa; phylum Cnidaria; class Hydrozoa; order Anthoathecata; family Corymorphidae; genus Euphysa; species Euphysa ruthae. Next base: position 10,004 of record JAUZNK010073506.1, on the reverse strand, counting down.
TTATAATAACTTTTTTTTAAATTTGGGCTGCCAGTAATGATTTGCTATAATTTAATAAATCTGCACTATAAATCAAAGATAGCTAAACAGCTATCATAACTTTGTTTCTTTTCGGATCTAGATCTATTGTTGTACTCCATGATGTAGCATAAATTTATATATATTTATATGACATAATCTTTTATATTATGTTTGTTTATTTATTACCTATTTCTCTTCTCAGAATCTGTTTATTACTTCTCGCTCATCTATTCGTACTCTTCTCACAATCTGTGGATTACTTTTTCTATGAATTTCTGTAAAGTTAATGTAAAATGAGAAGAGTTTTTATTTTTTAAAGAGATTTTTTGAAAAGTTCAGAAAAAACAAACCTTAAGTTTAAAAATTTACGTTTTTAATAGTAGCAAAACGCATCATCAGAAGAGATAATGATTTTATAGTTATTGATTTTTTTTAAAGGAATTTGATTGAAAATGGCTGCTTTCTTTTTTACAAAATTTATTTATCAATGAGATCTCTAACCACCTTCTGAAATTCTTGTTTCAGGAACATGGACCCAAATTGTGTTTGAAAAAAACCTCCAATATATATATATATTTATTTATTTTTTTTTTTTTACCTATATTGGCGCCTATTAATATTTCTTTTTGTATGAATTGGACTTAGAATTAGCTCTAATTTTATGAGGTTATTGGAAGGCTTCATTTCTTATCTAACCAATTCTCAAATATTTTGGAAAAAGGTTCAATCAAAAAGTTTAAGTTTTCTTTTTACATTAACCCTATTAAATTAAATGATCGCTCTAGGTACCAGGCTTTTTGTTATATTTTAGGTTATAATGTTCAATTCAAAGATCTGTTTTAATTCCTTTTTACTCATTAAAATATTTATCTTAGGTTTATCTTTTGTTGGAGGTATGTGTGATCATGCACAGTCAGCCTCCATTATTGAAGATAATGGCTTTGCCTCAGCATTTACTCTTGCTCATCAGACAGGTCATAGGTATGCATTCTTCATAAATCAGCTAGTCAAATAGAAATTATTATTTTAAATATATTTTAATAGATTTGTCATCTCAGTCAATTATTTATGGAAGTGAAAATAAATTTAATTTCTCAGCTAATCCTTACATGTGGAATTTCGAGCCTGCTACTAACCTATATAAACACTATGATTTCATTTTTAATTTGCGTAAAGCAAGTTGTCTTGCAAGTTTTCTCCCAAAACTTCACCACAGTAGATATATTTTATATTTTATTGCTTTGTTTATTGCTTTTATTGTTGATTATGTGTAGGAATAGATTCAAAATCAAATTGAAACAACTTAATAAAAAGTTTAATCTTGATATTTTCAGAAGTATAACTTCTACCTTACTAAACTAAGAATGCTTAAAAGCTATATAAAATTTTAAACTTTTGCATAAAATTCTGGAATAAAATTACATTATTTTTGCTATGATAAATAAAATATATTTATAAACTTACTTTGTTCAGTGTTTTATTTTTTGGCTCCAGTCATGACTTTCATTTAGCAACTGGTGTTGAGTGAATACCTTTTATTTATATCAAATGTTAGTCCATCAACATTTGTCAACAGGGTTAATTAGAGGGAAGTTTTAGTTTTTAGAAAGGTCTCAGAGCGTTTGTCGAAAAGATCATTAGCATGTCTATAGCAAATAAATTATTTTAATAATGGATCGGCTTATTAAAAAGGGTGAATAAATTGACAAAATGAAAATTGAAATTATTATTTTTTCCTATTAGGGTTATAAAAAATGCTATTCTGTTATCTGATTGAAGTTTTAATTCGTGATAATTATAATTATACATATTCGCCATGTTGGTTCAAAAACAATTCATGTCATTGCGCGTAAACCTTTGCGACTATTATAAACTTCTTTCAAGTCAAAATAAAACTAGATATAAAACTAAGAACTTAAAAATTGACAATATTAATCCGTATACATTGATAAAGACACCACCCTTTAAGCATTTTACAAGAACTGCATTTTGGGATTTTTCTCAACTGATTTGGTTGTAAAGAATTGCATATACATACTAAAATATCTGCAAGCGGAGATAAAATTATTGCTAAGTGACAATTTAATTAGTTTTTTGATGGAAGCATTTTTTTTTTTTTTAAAAGAAGTATGGTTTTTCAAGAACAATTTCGAATCGTTAATTCTTTGCGCGTCTTTGGGCAAAATTCTAATGTATAAGGGACCATCTACAGTAAACATCTTTCATCTCGTCCATCGAAATTTGTCTATTTTCATTAAAGAAAATATGAGGGACACTATAAATGTTTCCGAGACAAATTTAAGGCTTGTATTTTATCCATTTAAAATAATCACTGTCAAAATGTAGATTGTTGTACATTAATTTTAATTGTGTTCATCAACTTATATATTTTGGCTGGATTAACTGCAATTATCTTTTCACTTTCAATAACTACAGCATTGCTGTAAAAGTTATATGAGACGGCTTGAAAATTGCATTAGATGGCTTTTTGATTGAATAGATTTGGTATTTTTTTGCTTATATATTTTGTCTCTTCAAAAAAAAAAAAAAAAAAAAAAAAAAAAGATATATGATAAATAAATGATTAAATGATAAATAAATGTTATGGAGCTAATAATATATAATAATACGTCTAGACTAGATGGCCTACCATAATCTTAATATCTGGTCCGCAAACATTTTATAGCTGGCAAATCATTTGACTCTTCTTTCTGTTGGCAGAAATTCTATATCTTCTTAGGTATTCGTCAATTTCTTACTGTTTTCAGAACGATTACCGAAGTTAGGATTACAGCAGAAAGCCATATTAAACAGAACAAGGAACTTATTTAGTTTTTAAAACAACTGTTTGTTGATATTTGTTGGTTTGTTTTTGATAATTTTCGTGTTATATTAGAAGAAAATAAGATTATGGAAAGTTTATAACAAAAAATTCCATCATGACTAATAACGTCGGAATTTCAGAGCGGATTTTTTTGTGAACCAACATTGCAGAAAATAGATTTTTAAATTTAATGAAGTCGCTTTAAAACACAAAATTAAATTTGTTACTGATATAGGAAAATTTAAATTGAGAGTTTGAAGGTCCTAAATTTGAGAAAATTCTTTCGAGTTTGAAAATATACAAGGAAAGGAACTAGGTTGTTGGAATTTATCAATTAAGTCAGGATTTATCAGATAATTGGGAATTTATCAAAACAATCATGTTGGTTTTGAAAACGAAAATTTTGGATGCATGGTGAAATTCAATTCAGAGATATTTTCAGCAATTTTATGATTAGTATGAGGCTGGAGATTGGCATAGTTTAGACCCAACAAAATAAACATTTCACTTTGAATATAAAAGAATAAAAAGTTGATGCTTTGAGACTCCCTATAAGGTTTTAGATTTTATAAAAATGTGAAATAGCTACTCTATTAGGAATATTTCTTAGTTGTAGATAGATATGAATATTTTTAAGAATTTTAAATAGCACCAAAGACTAAAGTTATCAAATCTTTATTCACAGTGTATCATTAGGAGTGTGTAGCTGGCAGTAGGTTGAAGATTTTCAAAAAACATGCTGCAAAGATTTCAGGGACAGCTTAAAAATTTTGGGGTAAATTTTTTCGGCTGAGTTGATACGCACTTGCAAAAATTTTATTGTCGGATAAAAAATTAAGTTTTGAAAATTTAAAATTATAGGTGATTGGCATACCTAGAACTCTTGAGTTAATAAAAATTACCAATGTAATAAACGTCTTTGCTGCCCAAAAAGAGAAAAATCTGATACACAAGGGTTGGGGGAAGGGGTTTAGATGAAAATTGAATTTTTTGGGGCTGGGGAGGATTGGTGAATCAGAGGTTCTGTACTGTAATTTCTTTAGGTTCTATTTTCATTAAATAACCTCAAGTTTAGCAAACTTGTCATCTTTGCCTAAATGGCTTAATACATTTCTCATTTAATACATGAAATTTGGTTGGTTATGATTTTAATTTGTGGCCTAGCCCGAGATATGGTCTTACCGTACTTGAAAAAATATGAGCCTACCTGCATTTTTTTCTATTTCAAAATTTGTACCTAGCAAAAAGTGAATCATTAAATGTTTTAAATTTAAGTCTTGGAATGGACCATGATGGATTAGGAAATAATTGCGATCATGGCAATCATGTTATGTCTCATGAAGGAGGAAAAGCAGCAGATGCGTTTCATTGGTCTCCTTGCAGTATTGATTACCTGCAGCAGTTTTTAAGGTAAGTGTTTACCACAATTATCAATTATTACTTAATTTTTTACTGTTGAGGATGAAATATCAATATCCCATGTAGAATAATATCACATAATTCAAGTCTGATTACGAGAGTTCGTGCAATTTTCCTGTTCTTTAATCTTTTGTTCATCATAGCAATTTTTGTTGAAAATTTAACAAACTTTGTTTGTCCTCAAACAACTTTTCTGAAACTGTTTTAAATAGAAAACTCATACTTGCAAAATCATCAAGATAATAACTTCTATTTATTCCTCCTTAATAGAAAGTCTGACTTTAGCCTTGCAAAATTTCATTTATTGTGATATTTTCTTAGCGGACTCGTGGAAGCAAAAAAAGATTTAATAAAAGCTAGTAAAAATTTTAAAGTATTGGCGACAATCCAGATGTCACGATTTATTTGCTAAAGTATCTTAATAAATGTTTGAATTTCACTGATTAATTTTTTTGCTGAATTTTAAGCAAAAACAAGACGCATTTTCTAATTCAATAACTTTTGAATGTTTTGCAGATTGTCATTGGAGAGAAATATATTTCCAGATGATATAAGATGTCACTCTGAAAGTTTTGAGGAGAAAAGAAAGATATTTTTATCATTTGACAACATCAAATCATTCATAACATTAAAACATTGAAACCTAGATCTTTTTTCCGTAGATCTTAGAGCAGTAAGTGATCAGCATAAAATTCATCAATGAAGCCCTTTTTTTACTGTAAAAATTTACTTGGAGTAAAATTATAGGATAAAGACTACAAAAGTAATTTCTATAAGTTTATTGTGCCATTTTGTATTCAACCTATCCACATATGTCATGAGTTGTTTTGCACAGTTAATGCATGTTGGGCTGCAATTCCTCCTGCAGTATATGAAACCTGTAAAGAATTTGGCAGTATTGAAATTGATTGCACGTTTTGTTCTAGTTCATTTATTTAAATATCAGGGTGCTTGTTTACCTAGTAGGGTTAGCTTTATAAACTTAATCATATTGTCTATTTGACTCCCGAGCATAGCAACTGGCAATGAAAAAATGGTGACAATCATTAAAAAAAAATAAATTTTTTTTTTGGCTTCACCATACAACAATAGGACAAAAGGATTGGATAACAGGGTAAATTTCATTGTCTTCATTAAACCATTTTTCACTGTTATTTCTTATTTCATTATACATTGTATTATTGTCAAAGAAATTTTGTCATGGTAACAATATAAATTTAAGTCATTGTTTTACCCGGCTTTGTAGGAAAAAACAGTCTGAGTGCTTAGAAAATGACCCACCGATAAGTAAACGGGAAGCAATTGACATATATTCGGATGCTGGTAATGTGTACAATGCTGATATTCAATGTCAGTATGCATTAGGACAACAAGCTAGAGGTTGTTTTACAGGGGAAGATCAGGTATGTGATAGTTTTTGATTTATTCCAAAAAGGGTTAATTTTCTTGGAATTTGTTTTAAGACATAGCATTGTGTTTAAATTTGTTTGGGAAGCAGTTTCACCTCTACCCAGTGATGCCCAAATCAGTTTATTAAGGTTTTCAGAATTTTCTTAAGAACCAAATGTTGGGGACTTTTAATTTTAATTAAACTAAATGAAAATTTTGTAAATTTTTGTTATAGTTCATTAGTGTCAGCACGCATAAAACTATAAGCCAAAAATTTGTTCCATCGCAACGACCCTTAACAATCTAATTTTTAGAAATATTTTTTTTTTATAGTTTTGTAAATCTAAATGAAGGTGTCTTATACTATTTTGACAACTTTAAAAAAAATATTCTTCCTACCAATATACTTTTTTTTTTTTTTTTTTTTTTTCTGAAAATGAATATAACTTCAGTTCACAATAATTAAAACTTATGAACCTTTTTATTAGGATTTGCTCTGTTATCACTCATTCAATATCAACATTAACCCATGCATCATCAACATTCATGTCACTTGTTATGGCGATTTCACTCATCCAAGATACACTTTGAAACGTTTTAACTCATTCATCATACATTTGGAAGCATTTTGGAAATCTTCATTAGCACCTATCTTCATTAGCACCTATCTTCATTAGCACCTATCTTCATTAGCACTTATCTTTATTAATACCTATCTTCATTAGCACCTATCTTCATTAGCACCTATCATGTTTTAAAACAAAAGAGGGTGAATGCTTTGATTTCTGTAAAGGTGTTTTCAAGTGTTGTTTAATTTAGTTTTGATTTTTTATTTATTTCTGACTGGGAGACCTTTCCCTTTTTGTGATATGTGTTAGGAACTTTTTTTATATGATTTAAATTTGGATAGCTTTTTCGAATAACAAAAACAGGACTTTTAACAGGTACAGAATAGAGGGAATGATAGATTTCATCTTATAAGATTTTTAATATAAAATTATAATTTTTTTTGCAAAAACTGGTGCTTTAATGCTTTAACTCTGTTTGTGCATGCGGCTGAACTGGTTAAAAAAATAATTCAATCAAGGGAAAACTCACTAAAGGTAGTTGCAGTTCCTCGTAGTGTTAAAATATTTCATTCTACGGAACAGACTTAGGATGTGGCATATTTGATGGTTTCAATAGGAACTAGTGTATCCTCTAAAATTCTGAAGCTTCAAAGTCAATAGTCTAAAGGTCAACCCAAAGTTTTTAGGGGGTATGGTATCCTTAGTTTAAGAACACTTTAGCGGTTTTGTTATGGTTAAAATTTCTCGTAAAAATTCAAAATTTTAAAATATTGTGTTATTAAAATAAACACGGAGATTTCAGGAAACTTGTCAATAAAGAGTAATTACCATCCCCAGGCCATGTAAACTGTCTGCACCATACACCAAACTGATATCTTCAATTTTCCATAACATAAATATTTTTAGGTGGTGTGGGTTTATATTTTATCATGGTGATCATTTTGGTGTCCCACTGAAGTTAAAGACACTGAAGATTCTGTAAAAATTACGTCTTTGTCCTGATAACCTGAAAAACCTTTTTTTTTAATATAATTCTTATTAATTTAATTAAAATTTAATTTTCTTTTGCTTTTTTAAGATTTGTTCGGAATTGTTGTGCTATCACCCACAGAATGCAACATGTATCCGTATGAAGACACCAGTGTTAGATGGAACAGCCTGTGGAGTCAGTCAGGTATTAATTTCATCAAAGTTTATCTTGTGCCTTTAACAAAGCTAAAAACTGCTCAATATTTTTTCTAGAATTTTGCATGAAATCATAAGGTCATAATTTGAAATCACTAATAGTTTTAAATTTTTAAGAAAATCTTTTGATTTCACTACTAGCCCCAAATACAATAATTTTAAGCCTAAAACTTTTAAAATTTTCATTAAAAACTCATCTTGTTTAGTGGTGTAAAGCAGCTAAGTGCGTAGCTATGGGTGTGCGTGATGAGAACTTAGTAGATGGGCAATGGAGTGAATGGTCACAATTCTCAAAATGTTCCAGAACATGTGGTGGTGGTGTTGCATTCAGAGAAAGAAAATGCCAGTCACCCAAGTAAGAGTTTATTTTTTGTTGCTCAATATTATGTCACTATTTCATTTTACTTTATACTTTTAAAAACTGCTGACTACAGTGCATATATTTTATGATTATTATGACAATTTTTAGTCTATAACAATTCATAGAAATTCAAGATTATGACTGGTCCAGTTTTCCTCATAGATATTGTCTCTTTATCTATGGAAGTGATGTCAACAATTAATTTGTTCTCAAATTTTTGTCTAGTTTAGCCAAAAATCGTCATTGGTGCTTTGAAAATTCTATTCATTTCTCTAAAAATTTAGGTATCGTATATATGAAATTTTAAATAAGTAAGTATTTATTCTGTCACGAACAAATATAAGTTACAGAATAATAGTCTATATTTATTAGGTTTGTGAACTATATTTAGAGAGGTAAAAAATGTTTCTTTCCTTGACCTTTTGTTTAAAAGCATTATAGTTTGTGATTGATTTTATTTCATTAGTAAGCCTGTTCCATATAAAGGGACCTTTTGATGACAGGCAAATTTTTCCCATGGTAGATCTTCTCAAGGTTTTATCTAGCCTAGATGGCTGTTGCATAGAAGAATTCTGCTGTTCTCAGAAATTTTAAAGATTTAGACATGTAATTTAGGCTGGGCCTACTACAGAATTTAAATGCATGTGCAGCAATACCTTGATTAACCCTCATATCAACAGGAAGCCAGTTTATGGGTCTATACTGCTCAGTACCAATATAAGCCTGACTAAAATCGTATACATTTATTTTGTTCACTTTTGAAACGCATTTTAAGTGATTCGTTGAGGCCTAAATACCAAGCAGAACATGCATAGTCAAAATGAGGTTGAATCAGAGCATTGCATAGAGTGCGCTTTAAGGCTGGTGTTAAAAAAGATCGTATTCAGTTTCAAAATCTAAGTTTGGAATTAATTTTATTTAAAACATAGCGATTCATTGTCTCTCCACTCAGGGTTTGATCAAAATCATAATTGATAATAATTATCTATAAAGTGGTCTATAAAGTGGTTTAAATATTAGAATAGTATATTTTGGTGGAAAAGGTATATTCAAAACTCTGCATATTTTTAATGACTTTGATTTTGCTAGAATTGTGTTTTTATTTGTCAATTGTAAATGTGTTTCATTTTACACATTTTAAATGTACTCAGGTCATCTTGACCTTTTAGAGATGGGTAAAGCGTAAAATCTGATTTTTTTTTTTTTTTTTAGCTTTGTAACCACTAAAATGTTCATGGTTTTTGTGAAATCTTTATTTATATTTTATTGTAAAATAAAATAAAAAGGCTAATTCTTGAGGTCTTGTATTAATTTCAGAAAGTCAATAGTTTCAGGTGCTGATATTTGTTAAGGTGACACCAAAAAAATAGGTTTTAATGATCAGGAGTTTAGAACATATCACTTCACATTCATACATACATTTTTTTTTTTTTTAAATCAATCCCTGCAAGGCCAGAAGCCACTATTAGGCAGTAAGCCAAATAGAAGTTAAGACTCCAAAGATACCACACCAAAGTGTTTCTCATACTCTGAGTTGGTGGTCAGGTATATACGTGGTCATTGTATGATTTTTGCTGGTCATTGACCAATGTCCGGCGGTTATTTCAGGGTTTGGCAAAGACTGGATTTGAACCCACTTGTGGTTGGGAATCAGATGTCTTTCCGACTGAGCTCTCTGGCTATATCAGAGATTTATGAAAATCTTACATGGCATTTCTATTTCTTATTCTTATTGAAATTTTCTTTCATTAAATTTCAGTAAAAAGATTTATGTAAATAATTCCTTCAATTAATAAATAATATTATGACATAAAAAATTATGAAATATCCATTTCTATACCATTGCATACGTTTGAGATTTATATCATTTACTGTTTGCAAAAATAATAACCAATCATTTAAGTCATTGTTTTTTATTTAGACCGACAAATGGAGGGAAATATTGTGAAGGAAGATCCAGAATTTACAATATCTGCAATAAATCGGTTTGTTTATTATTTTTCTGTAGTGCAATATTTTTTTACATAATAGGATGATAGTTTGTACTGTATCCACATTTTAATTTGCTTAGAACTAAAATTAACTTTTACATAAAAAAATTACATGCAAGAATAAATATATTTCTATTGAAATATAAGAAAATATTTTGTGAAAATGATAACAAATGTTATTTATAGCGGTACCTATAAAAATGTGAATATAAATGTTTTAAGGATTTCATTTTTCAAGTAGCATA
>JAUZNK010073495.1:2212-13810 GCA_035046665.1 Euphysa ruthae | reverse complement strand
TATATATATAATTTCATTCCCTAGGTCCCTGCCCCGAAACGTGTCAAATTTAGTCGAAAAATGGTATACCCAGATAATATTCAAGAAACTATATTCCGATTGTACCGATATTTTAAAACGTCTTGCATCACAAATTTCTTGAAGAATTTCATTGGCATGAAGCATTATGAAGAATTTGTTGAAAGTTGTTTGATATCGTATTGTATTTATAATATATATTTTCTATATATTATCTACAAATATATAAATTTTATAACTATTTTTTGTTTAGCATGGTATCATGTAAAAGTAGTGAAAACAAATTTTAAATGCAGATATAAATTTTGTCGTTTGCCTGACCAATGATATAAAAGATGTACACATGTTTATGATTTTTAAAATGAAACATAAATCTGTTTTTCCTTATGTAACATTTATTTGCAGGTGCTACTACTGACAGCCTGGATCATCATGGCCGTGTTTGCATCCAATTATGGAGGCTCCGGTACTTCATTCTTTATAACAACTACTTTAGTGCCATGGATTTTATTTCTAATCCTACTTGTTCTATTTATGTTGAACATCCATTCAAAGATACCGATTAACTGGCCGATCACGGTAAGTCGATTCAGAGATACTTACTTCTCGATGATTGCTTGAAAGCATTTTTTTTTCTTTTTTTTTTTTAATCTTTGAAAAACTAGGAGTTTTCTCAGAAAGTCCTTAAAGACTAGAAAATTTTTCTAAAATTCTTAGGAAGAATAGGCTTTTTTCCAGGAATTTCTTGAAATATTAGCCATTTTTTTCAAAAAACAAACCACTTTATGATAAAGTCTTAAAAATTAGCCATTCTTTGAAAAGTTCCTCAAACCAGGGTATTTTGTGACAATTATGTGGTAGCTCATAGAATATCTGGTACGAAAAAATTTTGTTTTATTTTATTGTATTTTACCTGATAGTGTATAAAAAGTTACTACGAAATTTGAAAGTTTTTTTGTGGTCTAAGCAAGGTGGAAAGGTCAAAAACTAGGTTTTCGATGAAATGATTTCTCCAGATAAATTCATTTTTAAAGGCTATAACTTAGTACACTTGCCTCTTATACATTGAACTAAAGCTTGAACAGAGGATTTTTCAAAATAATGCAATGTTGATACTTTTAAATTTACTATATTTTAACAATTGTTCGTTCTATAAAATTGTGAAAAATGAGAAGAAAAAATTTCTTCTGTATAAATTCCAGGACATGGTGAGGTCAGTAGTGTGAGTATTTATTGATTTCAAGTGCTCAGCTTTTTTTTGTTTCTGAGATATCAGGCGTACTGAAAAAAGCTATTTTGAGTAAAAGTATTTTTGGTATTCTGTCCTATATATTTTTTTGTAGCTTTCATTGTGGTTTGACTTCCATGTAAAAAGCAATTTGTCATTACTCAGTTCCTGGTACGTGGGTTTCAGTTTAATAACTATTGACAGAGGTAATCTTGGGCCAGGTCATGCAGTAACTTTACTTGTAGGACCGTTGATAAGAGCGTTTCTAAAGAAATTTTACATGTGGCTACACAAAAAGTAAAATTTTTCAAAATCTTAAAATTATTATGAAGTTTTGTTTTTAGATTCATAATCTCTGCTAAATTTTGAATAAAATAGACCGAAAAAGCAAATTATAATTTTCTTCGAATTTTTCAGGGGGATTCTTCCTTAATACGGGTTTCAAGGTTTAATTTAATAACCTTAATAGTAGACCACAACTATTTGTATTTTCACTTTTATAAAAAACCAATAATGTGAGCAAATTTTATAAATATAAATATAAACATAAATATGTTTGGACAATAACTTCTATTGAAGATGTCTTTTGAAAAACCACAAAATGTTTTTCCCTGCAACAGTTTCACAGAGTATAAATAGCCGTATTAATGGAATTCACTCTAAAAATCAGGGTTCGTTAAAATTTAAATCAAATTTAATCTGAGAAGTTTGGCTGGAGTCTAAAAACATTTGATTGGTTTTTTTACTTTTTTTTTATCGTGCATTTTATTTAGATGTTGATCAATTGTGTTGTATGGGCAGTGTTGTTAACAATTTCATCGATCCTCGTTCTTATAAGCTCAATCAAATACGAACTTTTCACTCCAGGAGTAGCTGCTGTAAGTAAAACCTCAACTAGCGATTGATATCCTAATGCGTAATTACTGAGATGATTATAAGCGAATGAATGTTAACATATAAACGTTAGGTCTAAGTAGAATTTCGTTGAACCTTCTTATAAAGTCCATAAAACCTCCCAGTTTGTTCACTCGTAAAAGGTTTTCACCCGAAAATAACTAGAAAATCACCAAAATGACTAAATGCTTTTAGCCATCCAAACTCTTTGTTTTGGTCAAAATGGGTCCTAGTCGATCTGCGCACAGCACGAATTTTTGAATTATTTGGAGAAACTTGATTTTAGCCTTTTTAGAAGAATTATCAGAATTGGAAAAAAAACACTTACCTTTCCACATGTTTAACATATTAGATACAAAATGAGGTTATATATATATATATATATATATATATATAATGGTAAATCTGGGGTGTACTTAGATTTTGCCGCAATCATTGAATGAGCATTGACAAATCAGGGAATAAACAAGTAGAAATATTTAGTTTGGTTTGATTTTTCAACAAAATAATGTCATATATAACAATGAAGTAACAATAAGGAAAAGATATTTCAAGCTAACTATACCATATAAATTCTAATTTGGTGCGCAGGGAAAATAATAATTTTTTTTCAATAAGTATTAAAAAACCAGAACCATAAAATACATGCGCGCTAAATTAAAACAGCGCGCACTAAATTAGAATATGATGTAATACTAGTGAACTTTTTAACAAGGGAACTTATGGTGGAAAGTGGCCTTAAATATTTGCTGATTTTAGAGGAAAATGAAATTAACTTTCAGGCTGAGCCCTTAGCAACTGAGTTGCTTATAAAAAAGTGTGAGTTAAAATGTTTCTAAAAGCTTCTGATTATTTTGCAACGATATTTAATATGGGAAAAAATGTTCGAAAAGTCATCTAATCTAAGTTTTTAAATTTCTAATGTGCTTTCATTGTTTTAATCAGCTACAAACGGTTCATTATCAATTATCAGAATTATTTATTTCTTCCAACACATTGATGTTTTGGTGAAACATATCATTGCAGACTATATTCGGATCAGTAGATGTGATTCCGCATTTATCGAATCCCCTCGCGATCATGTCTTTCCATGTGAGAAGGAAATGTTAAGCATTGAAAATCCAGTCAACGATTAGTTTACGGGTCGTCTAGCTTGCTAAATCCGTGGTTTCGTTTTCATTGAGGACATAATTCTCCCATGATTCGCCAAGGAAGCTTTGAAGGACTGATTTACAACCACATCCATCACTTACGCTTTCGATGTACAACCACCTAGGACGTCCAATGAGCCGAAATCATTCTCGTACATAATTTCTATCATCAGAAACGTCAAGAAAAATGTTGGGAAACTAAGCTCTTCTTTTTTCTTAAGGGTATACTTTATCCAAGTCTCTCTCACCCACATTTGAATCCTTTCTTCGTGTAGTTCGATCGGATTTTCCTTAGAAAATTATCTTAGGTGGAAGGACATTACCATCAACCATGACTGCTAGGACTATTGTGAGGTAACGTTTTTCAGACCCTGAGTTTGAATAATCACTGATTTTTCCACCACTCTTATTACTGATTTAGCAGTACAATATCAAACCAAAGTTCAATGGATACTTGCCAAATTTCATAGCTTTTGCACATTGAAGGTAAAACTTCGATTCCAGCTGATGCGGCAAATGCTGCAACAAAGAGGCTCGTTTTGTTAGAGCCAGTTCATTTCGTTGAAGAAACTTTTGAAAACACCCTTGACTTGCTTTGAATCTTGAATCGTGTAGTATGGTAAGCGTAGCAGCCTCTTTCTTCACAGTTTTACTGGAAATTGGAAGATACTTATCACTCATTATATAAATCTATTGCAACAGTTCTTCTTCGATTGATTTTGGATACAGAAAATTGGAAAGGAATTGACTGAAAGCTGGTTTCTCTTTATTTTGCTTGGCTCGCTATCAAACGGCTTAAAAACAGTTTTCATCGTTAATTGAGACATCTTAAAGTGATGATATTTACAGAAATTCAACATTCTATAAGAAGACAAAATGAAATCATTATGTTGTGGGAAGACATTGCATTGCTAAACATAGACTGATTTCATTACGTACTCTTAGACACTAACCAAACGCCTTTTTACAGGATATAAAAATCTTTTTCCGAATAGATAGAGAGAAAATAAGCGGCAAGATAGCAGCTCCTCTAGCTCTTATGTAAGTTCTTTTAACCAATCATGTCTGGAAGAGACCTTATGTTGTTTGATATTGCTGAAGAAATACCGATTGTGCACTAATTTTCTCTATATGTGTTTGTCCGTAGAGTGCATTTCTAACATGTCCAGCTTAATGTAGGGGTGCATCTCCAATTTCAAGTTGAGGATGATCCTATATCCTTGATTCATGATCGATATACAATCGCAACGAAGGTAGTTGAAACAGGAGAAATAGGACAAGTTCCTCGGTTTATGTCAAAAATTCTCTTCTATTTTTTGAGACACGGATTTGGCACAGTGGTAGGACGTTTGAATACGGAGCAAAAAGTTACGAGTTCGACTCCCACCTCTGGCGGAAATTTATATCCATGTCATCTCTGAGTTTCTGAACAAAACACATTACATAATGCAACGCTAGCTCAATTTGGTCGGGTTGTTTGGTTGAGCGAATTTCGTAGGCGCAAATACTCCAAGATCCGCCTTTTGGCAATTTGTTGATTCCCCACATTAAATATAACAACTATCACTATCGGAGGCACAGTGACTGGAACAGTGATTAGCGATAGAAAATATTCCTGAGACTTACATCGTCTCCAGATTCCTCTATCTTATATGTTTACTTGTGGAGATAACCGTGTTTTTTAGAGCTAATATTTTTAGAGTTAATATTTTAAGACTGGTAGAAAAAAACCTCTTATTCAGTTTCTTGATTTTTTTAATAAACTTTAATTCCAAAGATTTATCTATTCTTGTCAGCAGGTACGAAAAAATGTCAGCCAAAAAAAAAAATGTCCTTTGGAAAATCCTTGTGCGGTAAATTAGAACAGCGAGTAGTAAACTGGAATATATTTTACTATTTTAAAAATTAAATGCGCACTAAATAATAAGAACCATGAAATTATTTTTGAAGTGTGCTCTAAATTAGTGTGCTACAATTAGAATATATACAATATATATTCGCATACTAATTCTTATATATTATCGTGATTTTACGATAACCTTGAAAAACTTTAGTGAAAAGTCTTATTTGAATATACATTTTTTTCTTTTAGGTGTTTGGTTTCTTAGCTACAATTGGCATGATGATGCAAGCGTTCTACCATTACAAAGAATTTCAAAATTAATTAGATATTTTTTTATAGCACTCATTAACACTGAATTATAATTGATTCAAAGAGAGAAGTTCTAGCTTTCGACGGTGAAATTTTGAAATTCACTTCTTTTGTTTAGTAAACCTCACCACTCTGATCTGTTACATTTTTTTGTAATATTTAAATCACACGAAAGTGCATCACTTATATTAAAAGGCACAGGAAACTAGACTCCAACTCTGTTTAAGATTTACCCCTTTCCGTCACCTCAAAGTTTCCAAGTTTATTGTGAAAGCTCTGTGTCGCTTTCATTTCTTTTTTTATAAAAATGATTGCTGATTGTTGAAGCACCTTTAGAAGTTTCTTTCACTTGCACCGTAATACCATGTTTTAATTTGTAGTGGTTTCCACCTTGCAAATACGCATTTGACTTTATCCAATGTACGGTTTTAACTTTCACCGCAATTGAATGATATAACCTGCTGCCCATGTTTTTCGCTTAAAGCCTTTTTATTGCTTAGTTTTATTAAATTTGCTGTATTTAGAGTGAAATTTAAAAAGGGACATAAATTTCTTTGCAATTTTAGTTTTGCAACTTTGGCTAAGCGAAGATTAAACCAACTAACATTTCGCTTACGGTTTTTTCTGCTTGGTGTCTCATCTTTTATATAGCAGATTCTAACCAATAGTTGTTTTATAGCCATTTTCTTTAAGAAATACTTTTTATGTATTTTTAATTCGAGGAATTCTTTCTCATTGCATGACTGGTATCTGACTTTGTTTTATTTTAAACATTTCCTTAAAAGAACGGAATTGAGTATTTAACAACTAATTATCAAATATTGACGAATTTATTGATTAATTTTAAATTTAACTTACTTTTTATAAAACACTCACTTTTGTTTAAAGACACGAAATTAGATATTAAAGCAATAGATGTTTACATTCGAATGGAAAAATTAAAACAGTTATGTTTAAAGAAACGAAATTAGATATTAAAACAAAGCAACAGATGATTGAGAAAATTCGAATTTTCTACTGTTCAAATGAGAAGGCGAGACAAAATATGAAAAAAAGGCACGAATTTTCCGCGGATTCAGCAAAATTTAGGCACAAATTTAGGCCCAAATTTTTTGTGGAGTCAGCAAAAAAAAATTTCCTTACTATAGAGAATTTTCGCGTTAATACCAAATGAGCAAACTACTTATGACAAGAAAAAGAATAGAATTAAACTGTGAAAAACATTAAGGATTAAAACAAAATATTAGCAAATAGATCATACTGAATTGACAATAGAAATATCAAAAGTATTAGGTTAAATCCAGGAATTATATGGTTTATTTGTACTGGTATTAATATTGGCTGAGTATATACATTTTAGGGAGAAAAATTGTAGGCCAACAAATTAAATGAGAGACTCTGCCCGCAAAAAACATTTACCATAACTTGTTTTGTGAATAAACAGAAAGCAGTTAAACATAAACGCTTGAGAGATTTTTGTCTATTTGCAGTTCTCATTAGTTAATTTAGAATATCTGAAGTAAAACTTCAGATATTCTTCCGCAGTATTGGACTGCGTATCGCAAAACCGTGAGATTTTTTAAAAGAAGTTGTTTTTGATTCTTTTTGCATGTTTGAGCGCATCCACATAAGTTTCTGAAACTCATAACATTTTTAGACAGTCACAACTTTTTAAAACTACATCGAATTAGTTCAACCACCGATTCGAGAAAAATTGTTTCCATCGTCGTTATCGGTAGAAAAACACCGTCACAAAACACCTAGTCACACACTTGAGAGTCTGGTAAACCCTGAAGACTTTTTCCAGCTGGTGCGATAATTTTTCAGCATACCCAGACAGTTTCATGTGTTTGGTGTGCTGATGCAATGATGATTTCTGCAATGCACTTACATTTTTCTGGCTAACGATCAACTATCTGGCGTTGTTGAATTCCTTGCAAGCTCCGTTTGTGTACACACCTGCAACAAACTCCTCAATGACTTCTACATCGCCCAGAGGATCTACCTTGTGTGGAAGAGCTTTGAAGTACCCTTTTTTAGTAAATATATATTTAAATAGGTTAGTTTACTTTTGCCTCTCAACTTTCCTGTTACGTCGCAACCATTAAACTTATGAAGATAGAGTAATTCTTCTGACAAATCTTTACCTAAAATAATAATAAATGAACAATGAAGCATATCATATTCTTTTTTTTTTTTTTTTTCTATTTATTATATTGGTGACCACTAGTCCGATGTGTATATTTGCTGGAAATAAATCGTTTACGCTAAATCTTGTCACTGGTAATTGCCAAATACAAAACAGCGTAACTTAAACCATACCTAATATCGATGCTATTTTCGAGACATTGTAAATGGAGATAATGTTGAAATGCAAGTAGTCCAATGAAAACATCGGTATTTCGTGTATATAAATTAATGTGGGCCGGAGATGATGCTGGCAGCGTATGGTAAAAAAGGAGAGTGTCTACTTCTTCGTGATTTTTCACACAACCACATCAAATGATGACTTGGGCCGCATTGTCAGCTGAAACTAGCAGACTTTCTTTTTTTTGAAATGAACGAATTCTCTCTCAGCTAAGTATGTGCTTAAGTGTCGCTTGGTTTCAGTGCTAGCAAATATTTTGGTCATACTTAGTTTATACGTCAAACATCATATAAACTACTATTTTTCTTTTTTCTCGCCTTTCGCGTGTTGAATTTTTTAAAGATACTTCTTAGTAAGTATCAAATACCAAATGCAATTCTTCAGACCCTTTAAATAACTTATCGACTTTTTTGAAAAACGATCGGGCCAGTTCTATGTCATTCTTGATCAAATGTATTGATCTTGTAGTAGAAATTTTTTTACAGCTGTTATTGCAACTTCAATTTTATTTTGACTCGATAAACGATTGTGTTGAGCCGATGTGCGTTTTATCAAAGCATCCATCAAATCCGATTTTTATTCGTGTTCAGGAAGCAAATTTCCATCTAGCGATATTAAAGATATTGGATCCGCCTGGTGTTCAAAACCACCCAGAATTTTTTTGAAATTCAGCCTTCAACTTGAAGAGGAAAGAGTAGCAAATCTCGCAAAAAACTAAATGTTTAACTTTGCCTGTTTAAGCTGGTCATTTTTCTTCAAGGCTGCGGTATTCTTATTTGATAAGAACTTTTTGAGATTCACTCAATGAATAAGATCCCAAACAGATACAGTGTAGTTCGGTTGCAACCTTTGAGAACCAAAATATTTTTTTTCTTGAAATTCAAAATGTCATCGCATTCTCTTTGATCCACAACTTTACCAGACTAGACTGTTGGTATTTGTAAACAATAACATTCCTTCACGTTTTCTGGAGATATTCAAATTATTATGCTTGAAATTAATATTAGGAAACAAAAACGTGTAATTTTCTCTGTATATAGACTACTTGAGCAATCCCTTGAATATTTCTTGAATAACATTTCACCTGGAATAGAATTTTATTGTAGATTATATGATAATATTCACGTTACGGGTGACATCAACATCTCACCTTGACAACCATAAATTGCAACGCTTTCTTAATACTAATTGCTTTCATAAATATATTCTCTCAAAACTTGCTGGAAATTAGCTGAAGGCGCATGCATTAATCTTTTTCTCACCAACAGGAGATAGTCTTTTCAACATACTCGAGTTTGC
Organism: Euphysa ruthae; assembly: GCA_035046665.1. Classification (NCBI taxonomy): domain Eukaryota; kingdom Metazoa; phylum Cnidaria; class Hydrozoa; order Anthoathecata; family Corymorphidae; genus Euphysa; species Euphysa ruthae. The sequence continues at coordinate 4,700 of JAUZNK010073495.1, read as the reverse complement.
GAACTAGGTATCAGTGACCATCATTCCTTAGTCTACACAATGCTCAAATCAACTTGTAAAACTCTCACCCAAACGATATCAATACAGGTGTTAATTTCAACCAAAAAAAAGTTTTATCAGATCTCAATCAGAACAGCATTGTCAGTTTTAATTATTTTGATGAAATTTTTTATTAAATTCCTTAACTTTCATGCCCCTTTAAAAACCAAAATTTTTCGAGGAAATAATATGCCACATATGACAAAGGAATTGCGTAAAGCAATCATGAAGAGGTTACGTTTAATAATTATAGCCATCAAATCTAGCAACTCGACTGTCGACTGGTCAAGTTATAAATCCCAAAGAAATGTTATTGTAAATCTTAACAGACAAATCAATAAGTGTTCTTTGAGTCTACTGAAATTAGATCTCCAAAAAAATCTGGAAAACTTTCAAACCTTTATTTTTGAATAGGACGTCACTGAGTGACATACTATCTACTTTCGCTCGACGCATCATGGTTGTCGGGAACCCATATTCACGTACAAGATCAATGGCATCACCAACTTTGTAAAAACTTAAAAACTGCACTTTATTACGAGAGTTGCGTAGAAATATTTCTTTTTTGGCTGTCACTTGCATGAAGTCATTTGCAATGTTAACACTAGCTGATGCAGTGCTTTTTTTACGTTTTATGTGCTTTAATGGAGAGAGTATCATCACATCAATCAAATGCAACAAATATATGCTTGTGTATGCTTTCCAAGACTTACATAATGTTCAGCAAGGTTGTCGTATGTGCATTTTGGCAGCCACTGCACCTTGTGAATTAAAGCACTACCAACAACCACGTATGATTTTCCAATACTTGCATTTGGTTAAATATTTTTTAACAAGTGGTTGCGCAATGTTAATCTAGTTGTTTTTCTCATTAATCAATATTTGAACAACGAAGTAGGCTCTGGAGTAAGTAAAATGGGATGTCTTTTTGTCGCTGTACAGGTGCTGTTAAACGGCCAGTTAGTACTAGTGGGTCAATATATGTTTAAACGTTATTGACCTTTCCACCATCTTGAAGGTTTGCTAATTTCCATATTTGATTTGATCTTTTTAATCTAACATCTTCGAAACACAAGTCATCTAATTTAGATTTAATTGCTTGTCCTACATTTTCTGCGTCATTGCAATTTATGGTATCTTCTTTGGATGCTGTTAGGCTTGATGACAAACTTCGTGTCTGAAGCGGCCTCCGTATCATGAGACGATATTTTCGTAGATGGAGAGTTTGACAGAAATATCTTCGATATATTTGAATAACTGTTAATGAAATTTTACGAAAAATCAGATATATAAAAAAACTTTCCAAACTCCATTTATACAGAAAAAATAGGAATTCCCAATTTGAAAAGAAGTTGTTTGGCGTCACTAATGTTCAATTTTGATAAATTTTTTTTTTTTGCAAAATTTATGAAAAAACTTTTTGTGACATCACAACTATCAAAAAACCTAGAAAAAAACGGCAGATTTTTTTTTTCTGCATAAACATATGGAAGACTAATAATTAATAATTTTAAAATGATAACATAGTTTCTTTGTATGCTCCTCAAAAATATTGTCAATAATGCAAAAATGCACAAATTTGCAAGTAAGTAAGTATTTATTCTGCCTTTGACAAAAATACATTTTAATAAACAAAAATAAAAAAATAAATGCATTAGTATTTAAGGCTAGGATAGGCACAAAAATTGTCTGTTATGACAATATTTCCATTGTGATTCCTCGGAAGGATACACAGAAAAAAAAAAAGAAAAAAGTAAAAATAAAAAATTGTAGTTAATTTCTGTAGATATTCGGTCTACAAACCTTATCAAGTGAACTCAGAATTTAGTTTTTAATTGTTTGCTCAAAATTGTTGCAGATTTTATGGTTCTTAACATTATTAGGCAGTGAGTTCCAATTCGAGGAACCTTTCCATGAGAAACAATTTTTGCCTATATGTGTTCTACGTAGAAGAGCATACAATTTCAAAATAATATTTCGCAATGGAACAAAAGGGGTGTCAGATAGTTTGAATATTTCTGACCTGTAATTAAATTTAGGGTTGACGCAGAATTTAAAAGAGCTACACCACATATCAATGACGTCAAAAATAAATGGCGGCAGTTACAAAAATGTTGTTCATACTAGATAAAGTTACAATCAAGTACATTTTCAGATAAAATACTTGTACCAATCATAAATTATGATGGAAATATTAGGATACATTAATACTACACTTTTTGATCAAATTTGCGATTTCCACTAAAATTTCCCCACAAGGTGCTGCCTGTGGCTCCATATATGTTACTTTACCTAAAATTACGCTTCTTGGATTCCAAATATAGCTATGGTACGCTTAATTCCCAGTAAAGCCTCATTTTGTGCAAATTCGCACAAACTAAAGATAAACTAGTGAATGTTCTAGCAATAGTTTTTACTTCATTAAAGCACACAGTTTCTTCAACGTATG
>JAUZNK010073484.1:0-13810 GCA_035046665.1 Euphysa ruthae | reverse complement strand
ATCAATGATAACTCACCCTGCCCTTGGTTATAGACAATTTCTACAAGAGAATTTCCAACTGCTGTGAGAATTTCTAAAGCTCCTTTGTGGTTGTAAGAATCATTTAGTAAAACCTAAATTTCAATAGAAACTCATGTATAAATAATACACAACTGGGTTGAAATAAAAAAGAACATGATAAAATTTAAATATCTGTTATAAATAAAATCACATTTTTACATTATTATAGATTACAGTAAAAAAAATATGCTAAAAACAATAAATTATCAATCTAAAAAATTAATATTATTATATTAACATGTGTGAAAATTAAAATACGTTAATGTTGATGTTAAGCAGAGTAAAATCTATAAAATTCAAGTGAATTAAGTTTTGTACTCTTTGAAAATATGCTCTCCCTTGAGCTATGCCAAGCACTAATCCTAAAAACAAGAATAAACTGTGCACGTTTCCTTTCTTTTCAGAAATTGTATAACATGGTTTCTGGAAGTTGGGAATGTTTTCTGCCCTAAATAGCTAAATTAAACTTGACAGGAATACCATATTTCCTTGAATAAGCATCCCATTCAGAAAATATTTAGTAATATCAGCCATTCTTCCATCAAAATACATAATTATTTTACAATGATAAAAACTCCAGATAAAATGAAAGATAAATATGTTTTTAAGATTAAAATTCCAAATTTCAGGGGAAACGTTTTGAATAAAAAGCCATCCCATTTTTAAGCTTACCCCTTACATATAATGCATATAATAATTTTCTATGGCCACTTAACTGAATTTGTATAAAAAAATAAGTAGTCACAGTTTTGATATATTGACATGAAATTTGGCTAAAATTAAAAAAAGGTTTCATATAAAAAAATTGAATTTTATGGCCATCATAAAAATTTTAAAAACGATTGATAAGACAATTCATGAGAAAGTGTGCAGCACTTCACAATGTAATTATATATGTAGCGTGAAATTATAGGTCATAGTTAACACTTATTCCAAATATACTAATGGCTGTACATAAAGTGTATCATATTTGCTACATAAAATCAAAAAAATAAAGAATACAAAATCTGAGACTGATGTAAATCTATATTACCTTTTGCTCAGCTAATTGAATGCATATAACTTGTGAGTGCACTGCGATTGTTGGAAGTACAATAATCTTTGCCTCCATCCGCTCCAACCACTGAATTAATGGAGTTAAAGTAAGATAATACTTCTCTGACAATTTCACAACTTCTTCAAATTTTCGCTGATGAGATAACAGCAAGACAGTGATATTTTGCCATGTTGTGTTAATTTTATCAAGAACTGGAATTAGTGAAGAAGTTCTACGCTTTTCATTGATCGATATTAAATCATGACCGCAACGGATGATGTAATGATACACTTGTCGATGCATCTCAAAGTCTTCCCTTAGTTTCTGTAATATAAGAAAAAATGAAATCTTGCTAAAAATAATGTTGTGTACCAGTTTACCAGTTTACAGTTTACCAGTTTGTTAGAAACACAAATTTTTGGCAGTTCTTCATATGGATAATACGATCAACAAAATAAAGATAAAGAAAAACTCCTTGAGATGAAAATAAAATTTTTATTGAAAAATAATCCCCCTGGGATTTATGCAAAGGTAGCCAAATAAATTTTCCATAATCTGAAAATAATAATAATAATCTTTAAACTTTTTTTAGTAATCAAAATCAAACTTCAAACAAAATTTTAGAAAAAATAATAATAATAACCAGTAAATTTTGAGAAAAATTTTTATGCACAAACATACGTTGGTGCAATAATATAACCCTGACTAAAACAATAAATTACCGCAAGGTTCTCTTCATAAACAATCACGTCTGTCGTCATTAACTGCTGCGAATCAAGTTTTGACACGATCTCGACCATCCAGTTTTCAAATGTTTCCAAGTACTTTAAGAAAGCTGTAATGCATTTCTCTTTTCGTTCGTGTACGTGTAGTTTTAACGTTGTAAACATTACATTAAGTTTCTCAAACTGCTCATGATCAATAACATCTTTACTTGCCTTTTCAGCTTCATGAAAAAGAGTTTTAAGAGCTAGAAAACTTGATTCCTGAACAACTACCTCAGTAATTATAACCTAAACAAAAATTATTATTTATGTCTAATATCGCTTTATTGTTCTTTCAATTAAACTTTGTTTGTTCAATTTATATATTTATATATATTTAAATATTCCTGTGCTAAAATCCCAAATTAATCTCAGCATCTTTAAGAAACTTATTTTTTCTCATTTTTTAAAAAGCTAAAACACATTTAAAACGAAAATTATTATTAGAAATAACAGACAATTATTTAAAATGCTTTCACCTTGATCTCATACACCTGTTCAATGAGATTATGTATTTTCATGGAAACATCTGCCATTTTGCTGAGTGAGATTTTGGTTGTTTCAACCCATGTGTACATTAGATTTACATTAGTGCTTAAATCTTTTACTGTCATGTAAGAAGATTTTAAATCACTTTCAAACTTTTTACACTTGATGCAAAGGTCTTCATAACGCTTAACTACACTTTCAGTAGTGTGAAGCCAAGTTCCTGAAAATTAATGAAATTATATTTTACCAGAAAATAAAATAAACTTTACCTATAATCCAGGATAGAATTTATATCATTTTGATCTCCTTATATAAGAACTATATAGTTTAAACTTTAATATATCTATCACCCAAACTTTTCCTTTGATTTTATGGAAGCTGAGATCCTTGGTCACACTATGAAAATAAATTTGAAATATGTCAAAATATGATATCACCTCAAATTAGAAAAAAAATTCTAGTTCAGAGACTAAGTTTCTAGTTTAAAAAAAACAAAATTGGATAAATTTTTAAAAAAATGTTTCATGCCACAAGGTAAATAAAAAAACTTAAACGAAATACTAGTTAGCAAACTATTAATCCTTTAGCTTATTAATATGCCTAAAAGGTTAAAACTTAACTTCATTGACAATTTTTTTGAATTCAAGAGAACTTCTTACTTTTTAAGAAAGTGTTGAAAGAAAACTTTTAAATTAAAATTATTTTTGTTCTAATAATTTGTTTCCTTCAAGAAACCATAATAAATCAATACTACTTAATAATACTCGGTTTCAATACCAACTCACGAAAAAAAATTCCTATTCTCACTTCATAGATTTATGTTATATTGTACACATATATAGTACAATTATTTGTTCTTCATTAATACCAAAAGTTGAAAAATAAAAATTTTAAAATAAACTTAAGAGTTATAATAAAAAACTTCAAGCATTAAAAAATAAAGAAATAGAAGACACGTTGGATGTCTATTTATCTGAGTTTGATTTTTCTTCATTGGCATGCAAAGCTTTTAACCAGCATAATTATTATAAACATTCCTAAATTTGGCATATTTGGTCCATAACTTAACTAGCAAAATAGATAGGTTTACCAAGATGGGGAAAGAAATATTTGACAGATTTTTGAAATAGTACGAAATCATGCTTCAATTATCTGAACTTAAAATTAAATTTCAAATTTTTACTAAGCTTGACTAGATTTGGGTTTAAAAAATAAATGGTCAATAGAGCTTTAGTTTCATTTAATATCTCAAAAACAAATCAAATAGATTTAATTTTAAAATTTTAAAGCTTAAATTTTGCATTCAAAAAATTTTTTTTAGAAGAGTGGAAGTAGGGGTCACAAGAGGCTTTGATGGCCCTCTACAAAAGTTATAAGTAAAAAGTGTCAACAAATTTAAATTTACCTGTTATTTTTTCATGAGTTGATCCTGCGTCTCGTTTTTCAATCCCAGTCAAAACATTTGATGCCATTTGTATACCTACAAGATCATCATGATGAAACTGCAGATCATTGTTGTATCTCTAAAGAATTGCCATAAATTAATTATGAATTTCAAATTAAAATTTCTAGTCAAAACAGTCAATCTAGTCAATTACAGCTACTATTATCATGAAAAGAAAAACCAAGTTTTATATAATATCATGTAAGATTATGTTATATATAATAAAACTTTGTAATAATAACTTTACCATTTCTAAAAAAGCTACCTTATTTCCTAGCAAGTTAGGAAAAATAAAGTTCATCACACAATAAGATCTTATTTATCGCTGAATTTTCTTGGATACTTTAGAAATAAGTATAAATTTTTTATTTTAAAATAAATCCAAGTAGAAGTACCCATTCCCATGTTTTTTTATAGAATGGAACAAAACTACCATTAAAATGTAACAGGGCAATATTTACAGAATTTATCATCAACTTTCAACTTCCATAGGTTCTTTAAAGAAATCTACTATGTATATTCTTCAAATGAATATCTCTCTTATCTATAACCATGAAACAAACAGTTTTTAAAGAAATCTGGAGGTAAAAGGTCAATAACAGTGGTTAAAAGTAAAATATTAGTATAAAAGAACAATAAATAGGAAACAGATAAGTTTACATGGAGAAATGAGTACAAATTCTAAATTTTATAAAGATATAAGGTAATGAAGTTTATAGAAACTTATTTTCTAGAATAACACAACAAAAGATTCTAACTGATAAATTAATAAATTCAGATCTGTTTTTAACACTTGATTTCAATTATAAGTTTCCAAACAATTCATTTATTTAAAAGATGTATCTATTCAGAGTAATTCAAATTAAAATAAATAATACTTTAAGAGTTAAAAATTAAAGTTTCATGATGAAATATAAACTAACTTTACAACACACACATAGATCTTGTAAAGTAAAAAAAAATTAAATAGTTCATATAGGATTACACCCTATTCCTTACGTTGGACGATCTATTGACTAAACTAACAGGCCATATTTGCTTTGCAATTAAGTAAGAGTGTTATAAGTATGAAAATTTGAAAATCTGTTTGGAAAAAAATTTGTTGTTTCTGATATTTCACATGGCTAATAAGGTAGGCCAAAATACTTTTTCAATTTTAAAAGTTGTAGGTGGAAACTTAGATTATTCCAATTGAGTCAAAAATCATGATTTTTTAAAATAAGTGTTTTTTACATTTTTTTTATAATAAAATGCTCTTGGTGATAAATTTTCAAAAATTAAACTTAATTATCAAACATTCTGCACAGAGAAATGGAAATACATCACTAGAGGAGAATAAACAAACTTTATAATATTGGCAATGTAAGCTAATCATTATCTTAAAAGACTTTCCAAAAATTTATTTTGCAGCCTACTGATTCGTGGGGATTAACAGTCATTGCCATGATTAGAACCAAAAAAATTTTTAAGGAAAACTACCCAACAGCGGTTCGATAAAAAGCAAAAATGTTTTTTGAATTGCATTATATTTTATTCAAACTTCCTTACTTGCACAATGTCAATCTTTGCAAAAAATTCCTTCTCGTCTAACGGGATTGGTTCTTGAATTTGCTGTGAGAATCTAAGTTCAGCTTCAGCAAGCCAAGGTAAAAACGTGTGCAGTTTTTCCATGTAATCTTCGTGCTTGTTTATAGCATCTATTATCAAGTTACCTTTGAACGATAGTTCTCTCAGCAGTCGCATGTACCTATCATTAATTTCATGAAGCTTTTGTTCTAATACCCATGCCTGGCTATCTGATGGCTTGTGTGTTTTAAGTGATTCAGGAACACTTGCAGCTATATAACTTTCAAGTTCTTTTTGAAAAGCCTAAAAACAATATTTAATACTTATAAAAAAAAACATCCAAATTAATTTGTCGTCAAAAAAAATGTAAATAAAGAAATTAACTATGCGATATAAATTCATCATCATTTTTGACAAAATCATTCTAGTAAAAAAGGTTAAAACAAGAAATTTCTTTACTAAAACTTTCTTGCATCCAAGTAGCTTTCAGAGAAAAATCAGGTAAATTACTGAGTTTAAGTTGATTTTAAGTGCTAGTCTGGACGACAGCAAAGAACTGTTTTTATCCAGGTGTTATGTCAATCAAAAAATCTTTGATAAAACCAGCCTTAATTTATTTTGTTAAGAAATTTAAATATTACAATCATGATCAAAATATTATGAGACTTATATGCCATTAGGACACCTTTACAATTGAAAAAAAAATACCACAAGCAGTTAAAAATATGAATACACCGCCCTTGGTACACACAACTTTAGGTTCAGCTTTTGGTTAATAGACTTACACATTTAGAAATTTAAAAAAAAAAATTCTGCTAGATCTAAGGGATGAAAGTGACAAGTCGGTACTTAATTGGGATTGTTATCATTTTTGCGATTTTTGTCAAGAAAATCACTTTTACACCATGCATCAAATGTGAATTTGTGCTAAAATTTGATAAAAGTCTCATATAATATCACCATGATTGGAGGTCTCAAAAATTTTGAACACCTAAGAGGTTAAAAGTACATGAAAAAAAAACTAGTTTCATGAAATTTATGGTTGTATTTGGGAACTTCTAGATTATAGAGATTGAAGAGTTGTTTCAGGAATAAATAGACCAAACATCAATAGTAGAAAACAAATTCCGGAAGTTGGATGCTGATAGCATCCCACCTAAATATGGCAAAAAATTCATTTTATAGTAACACAAAATCAGCTTTTATAGAAATAAAAATTTAAGCAAGAGACAAGCATTTTCAAGAACACCTATACATCTATACCATTTTTTTTTTTTAACACAAAATAGCAAAAATAACATCTAAAGCAAATTAACAGAGCAAAAAGGTTTTAAACAAGGTTTTTTATGTCACCCTTCCATAACAACTGCATCAATGCAATTTGAATCCCTTTCTGCTTAAGGTCATTTTTAACAACCTTCCCAAGTCATCTGTGGTCTACCCACCCACAGTTCCCATCTACGTCTATTCCTCTCGATTTCTTAATCCATTCTCTCAATATGGACAAACTACCTTAATCTACTTTTTTGAAGTACTATAACACTGAGAGGATTTCCTATCCTTCAATGTCACCTTACATATCCATCTTACCATCATCATATCGTTTCTCTCTAATCTGTTCAGGTTACTTTCCTTAAATGCCCAAGTCGCCACCATAGACTATGGAACTTCTTACAAAAGCCTTATAAAGTCAAACTTTTGCCAACCACATCTTACCCTGGCAACAAAATTTTCCTCTCTACCACCTACAACCACTGGATCCATTGGTTGTTTAACAGGTAAAACAAAATCCCCAGAACATACACTACATTTATAATCCTGTATACCAGTCAGTGTACCTCTTATATCACTACAATGCCTATGTACCCAAAGCTTAACTGACTGCTTTAAATGAGATACATTAGAGTTGTTCAATATTTATAATAATTTCTTGTATAAAGAACTATTTCGCAACATTTGTCAGAAATTTAATTTATAATGAAATAAAGCATTTCTCGCAAAAACATATTTTTTTTTAAAGTTACTTCCATTTGTATTGAATATGAAAATATTTATTTTATTTTTTTAAATTAAAACACAATAACCTTTGCTTCAGCCAAAAAAGCTTCACCATGATGGTTTACTTTTTGTAAGTCAATTTCATGACGGCGAACTTCATTCACAAATATCTAAAAAAAAAACAGAATAAAAAAATTAATTAATTTTTTTAGGAATTTAATTTAAAAGATTTGAATTTTTTAATCATTTCAAAATTGTTTAATCATTCTTTAAAGATAACATCGTTCTAGCCACCTGTAACTTTAATTACATAAAGCTCTCCTACTTGACACCACCCTCAAAGCAAAAAAGCCTTCCTGCACTTCAGAAAAAGGCAAGTCAGAGAGGAGCTACTGCATTTCACTGTTAGAAATGATACAAAATTTGAATATCCTCATCTAACAGGTGTCTTAATTTTGCAGATTCATCAATTTAGCAAAATAGCATTATATTACAGACCAAAGATTTCAAAAACATGCTACCAAAAATCAATAAACCAGATTAGTTGCTTCCAAGCAGCCTTGTTAAAATAACAATCTTTTTAAAAAATAAATAAATAAATTTGCATTACCAAAATGTTTATTCTTATCAAAAAGATTATTACACCTGGAACTGCACAAAATATTAAATAGAATTCAAGTAAAGCCTTTCTTGATATCAATTACTTTCACATGTAGAGCTACGATTACACACTATATGTGTCTATGCCTGAATAAATGGTGTTATTTTACCTGGTGCCGTTGGTAAAGATCTTGTATACTTTCATAGTCAGGTGCATTGACATGGAAAGCTTGTGCTTGGATTTCAGCTTTTTGCAACCAAACCTAAATAAATATGTTTTTAACATAAAATTGAGTTCAAAAAAATTTTTTAAAGGACAAATTCATTGCTTTAAAAATGTGTTATTGTTTTAGGGTTACAGCAAAAAATAAGAATAATGTAATGTAAGAGTAATGAATTAATAACCTCAAGTTTTTTTTAACAATGAAAAAAAGAAAGTGAAAAGCTTTCAATAAAAATTATAATAAAAATAATAAAAAAGGCCAGAATTTATCAGAAATCATATTTCCAATCTTGAAAGAAAGTTTCAGTAGAATGAAAGCATAAATTTTTAGGAAAATCAAAATAGATATTGAATTGATCACAAATGCCTGTATGAAAAAGTAATTTGGGGTGACCTATAAGCTTGATATAATAAAAATCTGTAAAATATAGTTATTTTGGAAGGTATATAGAATTAAATGCCTTTTAAACCAATATATATATATATACAAACTTTGTGAGAAGGGGATAATTCCCCCCTTAACCTCTGAGCAGTATGGGGCTACTATGGTATATTTAGACTCCACAAACTCACATTGAGAATAAAATTTTGTTTAAGTGCAACATGAAAGGATGTAAGCGTATGCTGCCAAGAATAATTAGAATAATTTTTAGAAAATTGCTTATTCCAAAAATATACATAGGAAAATATTGCCAGTAATTATTTTCATAAATATCTTAAGGATATACCATTCGAAAGCTTACTTTATCAGCATTTTAAAATCCACAGGGCCACTTTTGCAAATTTGGGCAAAAAAAAAATTTCATAAAACGTCACAGGGAGTAAATATGTAAAACATTGGAGAATTTTTATTGAAAGAATTTGCAATTTTATTAAAACCTGTTTGATACTTTTACTTGTGATTGTTGATAGACCAATACTCCGTAAGGTTATTAAAATAAATTTCTTAGTAAAAAAGCTTATTAGTTTATCTGTAAGGGGGTAAAAATATATTTACAAAACTTAAACATTTTAATTAAAACAGAAAACTCAAAAAACATAAAAAAAATCAGTTGTTTTTATATTAAATATTGTATATACAACTAGGAAAAAGTATCTAAAAAGTGTCTATCATTATCCTCTGAGTCTCGTTCACAGAAATTTCAAGAAGTTTGTCACTGGTGTTTGAACAAGAATTCGCCACGCATCTCACTGAGATGTTCTACAGGACTATTACAGTCAAGCCTCCTATTAACATTGTTAACATTATTGAGAAATTTTTTATTCCTATAATCTCAAATATCCTCATAATTTCTAGTCATAGGATAAGGTTATTGATTATTAATTTTTCAGGAAATTTTTAATGTCTGATTAGTTAATCCCTGATTCTTTAAATAAATTTTTTTATGATTGTGATTTTCATATGATTAATTAAAATCTATATAACATTTAATTAATTAAAATTTGGCTATGAAGTAAAAATACAAAGAGAGAATTCAATTAAGTTTGTTAGGAACTGGTTACAAGAAGTAAAAAATTAAGAAGTAAATGATAAATTAAATGATTTTATTTATTTATGATTAATATTATCCTACCCACTTAAATTTAAACTTGATTATATTTTTTCTTCTTCGAATATAATCATAATCTAATCATAACAGACTTCAAGTGAAAAAATTGGTATTGGTATTTGACACTAAAATTTTGTAGGCAGCACAAATCTTAGTAATCTGATTTTTATTATCGTACTTCTTATAGGAATTTGAAATGTGATTATGACTAAAAAGTTGATTTTTTATATTCATTTATTTGATAACCAATAAAGGTCGCAAAATCAATATCACATATGGTCAAATTTTTTCCTTCTTTTTTTCTTTTTACTTCTTATAGCCAAAACGACGGCTGTTTACATTAATTTTAACTGTGTACATCAACTTATATTTTTGTTAGATTAACTGCAAATAACTTTTCACTCTCAATAGCTACAATATTGCTGTACATATTATATGAGACAACTGGAAAATTGTACTAGGTGGCTTTTTGATTGAATCGAGTTATATAGGGTTTCCCCTCAAAGGTTTGTTGATAGGAAGAACATCTGGGCAGTAAAATGAACTTGGTCCAATACCAATCACAAACAGAGCCTGTGTCCAACCCCTAATATCAGGGTTTTACTGAATTAATCTGTTGCCACATAGTCACAGGCTTATGGTAATCTTTTTATATAGAGGGGTATGACTTTATTTTGCTTCTGATATGTTGCTTGTTCTGTGAAGAGAGTACTGACATGTTGGAAGTGAAATAAATCTCTTGTTGTGATTTATTTTTTGTGTGGTGTTGGGATTTTCTCAGGATCTATAAGTGTGCCTAGAGCCTGTGTATATGTGGGGACATTCAAAACCGGTACAATGAGGTAACTGAATGATGTAAAACTGCAAACAACACATATAACAAAATTGCAGTAGCATTTTGTAAGGAATGGACTTATTTTATAGGAATCACAAAATTTTTAATATTGTATAACTTTACTGAGGCTTTTTTTACAGTTGGAAAGTATAATGACTTGAACTAAAATCTGACACATAATCACATAAAATTTAAGTTGACTCAAAACTCAAGTATTTGTCAAAATTCATAATTTCTCAGCAATGTTAAAAAAAACCTGAAATAAATATTCTAGTTCTGGTTAATTTAAGCTCTCTTTTTAATCAAACTTTCTTGAAGAAGTTACATTAATATTTCATATAAAGACCTAATAAATATTGCACAAAAAAATGCCTAGAACAGATATTTTGCAGAACAAGAAATTCCATAGTTATGCTTTCAGAATACTCGTCACATTTTTTGAACTTCCAAATTTTTTGAACTTCCAAATATGTTATTTGAACACATTGCAGTACATCGCAGTTCACTATGCAATATTGGTTACAGTTTAGTATGTATAAGAGTATCAAAGGCTGTACTGAGGCCCAGTACATAACCAGAAAGATACATTTTTGATTGCATGCAGCAATTAGACTTTCATCATTAACTACTTTACTTTAACAAATTAGTAAGTCCTTCACAAATTCTTATAGACAAGTTGGGCACTATTTCCTTTTCTGCAAAAGTTTGGTAAATAATTCCTGTTAGGAGTGACAATTTGAAATTTCCATTTACCTCCTACCAATTCATTATTAAGCTGTTTTTGCTATTCATTTTACACGAGAACAAAGCTTTCTTTTAAGTTCTATACTACAGATAAACCATTAAAATACCTCAACATATATCTAGCCTAAATGTCACAAAAAAGAATAGAGAATCAACCAATGAGAAGATAAATAAACACAATAGTATAACAACTCACTCATGCTTAAACGTTTAACTGAAAGTGAACATCCAGATAACACTAAGTGATTATGAGGTGAATCAAAAAATTTTCAATTTTCACAAGAAAATTTTTGAAGCAGATAGAAATTTTAAATAACCCTTACTGTACACAAAGTCTGCTGCAACATGAATAGATTAAAACTTAATAATACAAATTTTTATTATATTAATCTTCATTCTAAAAAACTTATCGAGATTTCAAATTTTTATAATTTTGCCTTGAAACAGGATTAGAGGTTGTCTCATAAAACAAGGAGAATATTTTAAAAACATGTCGTGCAGTAATTATTTTATATTTATAATTAGCTAATCCAGAAAAAATATACCTCCTATCCTGTCTAAAGGATATTTGCATTTTGACTAGCTTTAGAATTGCAGTTCCTAGCTATTTTTCAACAGGACTCAAAGAGAATTTCTCCTTAGGATAGACAAAAAGAATTTCTTATTGTAAAAAAATGACTCCAAGGGTTGAGGTGAGGTACTTCTTCGCCAGATTTAAAACATAATTTACAAAATTTGCATTTTGTAGTTGAATCTGTGAACTGAATTTCAAAATACTTAATTGATCATACATCGGTTTATTTGGTGATATGAAATCTGAAGTATAAACGTATAGCAGAATTTTGTAAAAGGAAAAAATAATAAGCAAACAAAACTTCAAAGTTAGTTGCCTAATGATAAAAATTTCCAAATCTTTTTTTTTTATCTCATAGATAAGAATTTTGGATAAATTTCAAAGACTCCCAACTATAAAATTCGTCTGTCCCAACAGGACTAAACCTGGAATAGCCCAAGCTTTTACAGGTTAGGATGCTCTACATTGCCTAACTTTCACCCAAAACTGAAAGTGAAAGTTCACACAATACTAAGGGAATCACAAAGGCGTTGACCTGCAAGGGAATGACCAAAAGAAATATTAATATCAGATCTGTTAATAATAAATAAAACGCCTCCCTCATATTTTACAAACTCTTTTATTTTGATTATCAACTAAAAAAGTTACATAAAACATTGCTAAGAAATTTGTATTAATAGAAGTGTTTTCCTCGCTCACCTGAAATGTTATCACGGGACGCAGCGGTGGTACTTTAAACGTAAATGTCTCCATTTATGTATTTCATGTTATATTCATCGTTGTGTTCTGATATGATTGTCTTCACAAGAGTTTGGTATAAAGGGCGATACGATCACGTCTGCTTTTAAATTTTAAAATATTTCACGCCTCATTTCATCCTCAATAACAATCTAATAATAATGCGTTTTAAGAAATTGACTGTGCATATATTTTTTATCCACTTATATTAAAATGGTTTTATATGAGAATTATGTTTTAGAATGACCATTTCATGTTTATTTAATAGAAACTCAAAATCAGATATATATATATACGTCATTGCGGTCTCTTCTCCACAGAGAAATTCTTTAATGCTTTCTTAACTGAACACAAATTTACAGAATCTATCACAATACTCCAGCATGATGATAAAAGTAATAAAACCAAGGAATACTGAAGAAGATTTTAACCTAATCAAATATAGCATTATTAGCCATCTACAAAGAATTGTAAAAAATGCCCCATTAAACAATGCAAATGAGGAAAATTTCCTGTTTGCTAAAAAAATGCTGTGGTTTTGGCAATAAATGAAGCATCAACAAAACATACGTATAAAACCGAAAAACACACCAAACTAATAAAATCAAATTTTGATTTGATAAAAGTCTAGAGAAAGAGTGAATTGACGAAAGCGCAAGAAAAAGAGCTAACAGATTGAGGATTCCAAACGTGAAACAAAAGAAAAATCTTTTTCAAACCCTGGAGAACAATGCACAATAGATCTGCAGCAAATTAGTCTTCATATCAACGTTTCATTGATTAAGATTGGAGGAGAAATCAAGAACCACTTTATTTTAACGCAGTTTAACATCTAATGAGATATGAAAGGTACACAATGTATTCTAAACCTGCATCAGAAGAGCTGGAAAAAGCCTAGTATCACCTATTTACCCACTGGCAAACTGTCTAAGTAATTTACTATGACTTGATATGAGAAAATATAAAAGCAGAACATCTGGAAAAAGTTTTGTAGCATTATTCAAGCCTCCAGAAGATTACATAGATATAAATATGTAATCAGTAAATCTTCGATTCCATATCAGGCAATAATAAATTTCAGCGCCTCGGTAAAACACCGAAAAAACCAGGGTGGAAAAATCAGTGTGGACAATAAAAATACCAATGTTAAAAAAAACATCAATATCTTGATGAAAAAATATACAAAGTA
>JAUZNK010073473.1:0-13811 GCA_035046665.1 Euphysa ruthae | reverse complement strand
TTTAGGTAAAGCAACTCCTTTGGCGAGATCATCTCGGTGCCTAGCGAAGGATTTGCTTTGCAAATCATGTAATTTTTCAGTTTGTTTTATCTTTTTGTTGTCTGAATGTTGTAAAGATAAAAAAAAAAAAAAATCAATTGAATAAAAATTAGCAATTAGAAAATTAGCTCAAGATAAAAAATATTGTTTATTTCAACAAAATTTATGAGAAATAACTATAAAATTTCTCACAAGTAAACAAACTAATCTTTCTGAGGGCTCCATTTTGTAAATAGGGTAAGATGTGGATAATATGTCAAAATTGTATAGATGCTATTGGAACATGACTGGAGCATGCAAATTAAAAACCTCCCAAAAAAAATTTGTTATCCATTTAATGCTTAAAAGGCTGCTAAAATATAAATACGGTAAGATTGCAGCAGAATTTAGAAAATTTCAAAATTCAATGGTAATTTTTACAATTTTAAAGGAGCTTTATTTTTAATCTGATATTACCTGTATTGGCTTATTGATTTGATATCCTATATGCCCTTGATGTGATTTTACAAAATAGAATATTCAGTTATGATGTCTGCTTTCTTCTACCTGTGGATTGAAGATATCAAATGCAATTGTCCCGTTGTCATTATTTAGGCGTTTATGTATTGGCTGCTACTTCGCGTCCTGATCTTATTGACCCTGCCTTATTACGCCCTGGGAGGTTTGATAAGTCTTTGTTGTGTCCAATGCCAAACACAGATGAACGAGAGGAGATTTTGAACATCCAACTCAAAGAAATGAATACTGCTGGAGATATAATTGTGAGGAAGTTAGCAGAGAAAACTGAAAATTTTACTGGTGCTGATATTAAGGCACTTTTATTTAATGCTCAAGTGGAATGCATCCATAAGTCCAGCTTTTCAAAGGTGAATTTTTCAAAAACGCCCTTATTTTTGGCTTATGATCTTCCATATGCAGGCTTGGGCCATAAGCAAAATGCATTTGGCAATTATAGTGTTTTGAAAAAAATTCAGCCATTTATTAAATTGCTTAGATTCCCATAAACAGGCTATATTTGATCCACAAATTTTTTTGTTTACTATTAGAACTTAAAAAAATAATCTTAATAAAGTTGATAACTCCTAAACATGTCAAACTTGATTCAAAAATAAAATTTCTTTCCAATTTAACAAAATTTTTGTTATTATTTATTATATTATTATAATATTAATTTAAATTTATTTATATATATTTTGTAAAACACATCTTATTTAGGAAGCTTACCCTTTTTTGATTTAAGTTTGCAGTGAGGATCATTATTTTCTTAATATTTCCATTGTTTTGTAAAGCAGCTCTGTTTTATAGCCATGTTTTTCATTCCCCAATAATAAATACAATGTCATTTTGCCTTTTTTTGTTTTTTAGTATTTTTTCCAAATGGAAAATAATTGCTATTTCCAACAAAGCATATACTGTGTAAACAACAAACAACTGGAAACAAAAAAGTACTTAATCTTTACCTTTTTCACATGTTGTGGCTGATAAATTAGCCAATTACTATAGCATATGATTTGCATTTAGTTGGTATATCAGTCATTGATTGTTGGAAATTTCTGAAAAAATTTTTTATGAAATTCAAATAAATTACAAAATTTAATTTGTAGGCACAAAATTTTAAATTGCTAAAACTCTTATAATACATGTACTTATAATACACGTCTTTAAATTTTCTATGACTCTTAAACAGCTCATATTTTCTTAACAAAAAAATTCCAAAATTACCTATAGAAATTCAAAATAAGAATCACAATAAGAATGCTAAAAGTATTCATTTCTGTAACATTATTTACAAAATATTAGAGCATCCCTTGTTGAACATGCTCTCACAATGTTTTAAAATATTTAGAAAATCTGACCCTAAATGTTCTTTCGAACTAGATTTTCTTAATATACTTAATATCTTGAAGAAATCTACAACAACTTTTTTGCATAAGTCAGAAGAGTTGGTAAATAAACAATTTTTTTGTTTTTGTGTTGCTAAGTTAACTGGGATTATAAAATTTTAAAAGTAGATTTTCTTGCCTTAAAAGTATTACTATGGTACCTCCTTCTAGATTCCCTTAGTCAATGTTTTAACAACTAATCAGATAAAAATCTATCTAACGCTTGTACACAATCAATTTTTTTTTTTCAAAAATATTTTTACAGACACTAACAAAGAAAGCCTGTCTTTTAAATACATTCAAAGTGAATGTTAATTAATTCTTCAAAATTAATGAAATAAGAAAATAAGAAAAATTATTAATATAATTGAAGAGGTCAAAGTACATAAAAAAAAATTCTTGTGCTTATCACAAAAGAAGATTCTAATAAAAGATTGAAAAACTACTATTGGCAGTAAAAAATTATCAAAATTGAAAAATAAATGTCTCTGAAAATGTTAATTCATGAATTTGAAAGGGCATCATAAATAATTGTGCTAGAAATATAAAATATATTTAATCTTGGTTATTGGCTGGTTTTTCCACTTATCAAAAAACTGAACACTATTTAAAGCTTGAATTTTTCAGGCAATATAAATATTAAAATATATACCACTAAAAAAATAAACAAATGAAATACACCTACCAGTTGAAATAAAAGGGAAAAAGAAGGCCACGTCTTATTTTTATTAATAATTTTATAATATTATAATAATTTTATAATATGAAGTTGCTTTCACAAAACTTGTTATAATGATTTGGTTTAGATTGATGTTTCGTTGACACATGCAGATATTGAACAGGCTTTAGAAACAACAAAACCGTCAGTTAGCTTGGATGAAAGAATGAAGTACGAACACATGTAAGTTATTTACATTTTCTTTTATCAGAGAATTTTCTATTCATAATTTCAAATCTTCGGAATACAATAAAGTATTTTGCATTTCCCTTATGTGCCGTTTAATTTTAAGTAATTTCTCTGCCCATTAACATTTAAATTTGCATTGCTATGAGATTTCAGGAATAAACTTTAATAATTCTTTAGATTTAATAACTGGTTTAAGCAGGTGTTTTCATTCCAAATAGCCACAAGGCTGTTTATATTTTCTATTTATATTTTTGGATTAAAGAATGTCATTCCTGATGATAATCTTCAGTTATGATAGATTATTAATTAAGTGTTTAATTACCTTGTTGTAGCATCTTTAAAACATTTAAATATAATAAAATATTTTATTTAAACGGCAAGACTTTTGTTGTGTCTAGGAAGGATTTTTTTGACTTAAAAATTACAAAAATAATAAAATAAATTCTCAAAAGTTAACCCCAAAAAAAAAATTGGTTTTTTATACTTACTGTTCTAAGAAAGTCGCATTATTTACTTACTGTTTTTTACTGTTCTAAGAATAATATTTATTTTATTAGATTTGCTTCATACAAATCAACTTCTCAGTACATTGTTCACCAACAAAAAGTTACACAGGCCTAACAGATAGGTTAAATATATGAGAACTCTGATCACAGCATAAAATAAACAGAAGTCTTTTTTGAAATTACGGAGCTGCTCATCATAAATGTTTTGTGATTGCTGATAGAACCATAAATTCTGACTACTATCTCCATAGCATTATTTGTATTTATATTGTACTAAATTGTAAAATCCAGAGAAGCAGAGTAACAAATTTTGCAGTAGAAATTGTGAAATTATTTTCTATAAAACAAGTTTTGTAAGCATAATGCATTGTATCATTTCTCAGCCTTAAGCCGCAAATGAACCTGTAAATTTTTTTGAATTTTCTGGCATGCACTCTCCCAGAAACATTTCTATTGAATTTTTAAATCTCTGTTTGGCTCGTCAGTGTCCTGGAACAAATTTGTACCCAATCTAGAATCTAGGCAGATTTTTCCTAACTACTTTTTATCACTGGCAAAAGAAGCTCTAGAATTTTGGAATTCCTTTTCTTTTTTCTTTTTTTTTTTTTTCTATGTCTAAGAATTTCCTGTTTAAACATCATTTTATCAAAAACTCCACTAATTATTTTTACTGAAACTTTCAATAAAACCCCTTAACAGTCCAGAATGGATATTTCCATTCCGTCCGATCGATGGTCTTACTGGTGGTGATGGATATTTCTGTTTTTAGATTGACAAAGTTCATGCCCTATTTCAAACTGACGTTTTTTTTTTTATAATATCAGTGTACAGTATATTGGTCTTTATTTTAGACTTCTGATTTTGAGTAAATGCTTAGTAATCAAAAAAATGCCAACTCAAGATGTCGTTGAAGCAGGGAGGGAGATTCTCCATCTCTTGAGGACTTTTTGAGACTTGTGGAGCATCACTTTCCTTCTATCACACCACCTGATCCAAATAGTAAAAGTAAGAGAAGCTGGAGGTGTCATGTTTGTTCAATCAATCAATAAGATCTGAATCAAAGTATTTTTGCAAATACTGCAATGTCGGATTATGTGCTTACTCTTGTTTGATGTGTTATCATACCAAGACTTTTGAAGAGAAAGTTTGAAGAGGAAAAAAAAGCAAATTATAGATATTTTGAATTTTGTTGAGCATAAAGTTTTGAGCTGAAAAAAATAAAAATTTCAAAATATTTTAAGAATGAAGAAAACAAATGTCATATGAGCTGATCCTTAATCCGCTGTAACACGAGAACTATTCATTTTCAGTATAATGTTTTTTTTTTTGCAAAAACGATTAAATTTTCATGAAAACCTACAGGAAATAAAATCCCTTTTTAGTTCAAAATCATTATAAGGGGCTGTTTATAACTCCATGAATATATTTTTGCTGTGATAAATAAACAAAGTTGATAAAACACGGGATATTTTAGATTCCCATAATGAAATTATATTCTTTCTTAAAATAGGCTGAATAAGCACGTTATTGAATTAACCAGTCGTAATAAATTTAATGATATAAGATAACCTAATCAAAGCGTTTCTTTTTCCAAATTTTATGTCTGCTCTGAATGCTAAAAACTGTATTTCGTTAGGTTTAAAACCTAATATACTGAAATAAACACTTATACGTAAAAGCTTTACTAAAAAGATCAATTTCAATGAATTAATTAATTTTAAAATCTTTATATAGCACTGTTTTAAAAATTAACTGTAAATAGTATTAACTTTTTTATTAAATTAGCAATTTAAGTTACATACATTGTTTTAAGAAAGCTTAAGTTTTTTCTTCTCACAGTCATTCACATGGTGTACTATTAAAAAAAAAAAGTTTCTGTAAAAATCAAAATTTTACAAAAACTTTTCGACCGGAATTTGTCAAGGACTTGCTTCTAGGCTGTCAGTAGTTGCTGAATGCCAAGAGTAATTTTGAGTAATGTAAAATTCAATGAAATTATTGTTTCTGAACCTTTCAACACATTTAATAGATTTTTCTTACCGTTTGATGAGGTGTTATAACAAAATATAAAGGTGGATGCACTTGCTAACTCCAACATGCCTACAATATAAGATATCAAATCTTTTTATCACACACTAGGAGTCTTGCCACCCAATGCTAAAGTCCATCTTTTAACCAAGTGAATTGTCTGCGTTAGACTTTTTCATGGTATTTTTTTGCTGTGTATATATGTGATCATGATGTGATTTAGAATTTTAAATTCAAATATAGATTATGTAACTTATTTGACTAACTTTTAAATTTCAATTGAATAATCAGTTTTGATTATTTGGTTCTCAAAAATAAATAAACCACTGTATATAATCCCTTGGTATATATCGCATTTAGACACTCAATTATTAGCTCTTTTTCTATTCTCTTATTTATTGGCATTTGGTTTGTATATTGAGGAAGTCACCTTATTAGCGCTATATTGATTTTTTTTAAATGAATTGATAAAGGTTATATCCCTAAAATAAAGTGCAAAGTTTTCAGATAATTTTGTTTGCGTTTTATTTTAATCATTTCAGCATATTTTTGCTTCTGTACATCATTGGTTGTTGTAATTATGCCAACTATATAAAACCTTAGAATTGATATAAACCATGAGCTTAGTTATGGTCATTTATGGCATGTATAGAAATAATTTTTATTTTTCACTCTGATAATTTTTGTGATGTAGCAACCAAGAAAGTTAATGAAAAGTTTGGTCCAAACCCCTATAAATATAAATACCCTTTGATATTTTGATATTTTATGCTAAAAAGTTTATTAATTTTTACCTTGACATTCTGAAAACAAGCAATAATATTATGGAAATTAGTCTAAATGTAAATTAAAATATGGATGTCAATTCTATAT
The DNA here is from genome assembly GCA_035046665.1 of Euphysa ruthae. Taxonomy (NCBI): domain Eukaryota; kingdom Metazoa; phylum Cnidaria; class Hydrozoa; order Anthoathecata; family Corymorphidae; genus Euphysa; species Euphysa ruthae. Next base: position 7,575 of record JAUZNK010073473.1, on the reverse strand, counting down.
AATGTTACAGCTGGTGTTAGCACTTTATAGAATTGTTGTTTTATTCAATCCATCTAAAAATTCTCTGACTAGAGTGTACATTATAAATTCTCTATTTATAATGGTAATAAAAAAGATTTAAATAAGATGAGTGGAAGGTTAGCGCCTAGCAGAAGTACGATTTATGTTGGAAACCTACCATTTTCTTTAACAAACAATGATATCCACAAGGTAATTACTTTAATTTATTTAGCTGTAGATTATTACAACACTCAACTTTTTGAGTGTGTAGTGAACTTGCCAGGGCTTTTCAGAATTCGACTAAATATGAAATTTTTCCATTCATTATGCTTTTTCCCTATAACTAATCATTTCAAATTCTAGGTTATTTTTTAATATTAAGTTCAGACAACGGTATTGAAGACGTTTAATTTATTGAGTTTGCATCTAATCAACTACATGAAACTGTGTTTTTCAGACTTTCTTGACTTTACATTTTTGAAAAAAGAGAAAAAGGTCTGATAAATTAATTTCTATCTGTCCAAAAATTTATTTTCAAATTTTGGAAAAAGTTAAGGGTCCTTATAGGCCATTCTATGTGGTTACTTCTTGAAAACCTCTAATGAAACTGTTGGTATTTTTTAAATTAGCTAATGTCCATTTATATGTGCATGATGCTTTTTCTCTCAGAAACCATTGTTTACTCTAGCAATACACGATCCTATAAATTTTTCTTGACCTAGCAAGATTCCACCTGCTTTTTATTATGCTAACAAATATTATTTATGATTATTTAATGTAGCAGCCATTTTGAAAGTTTTATTGGGTCTTGTCCTCAGGTCTGAAAATAACGTTTTTCAATTTTGTTTGTGAAATTATTTATTTGAATAATATCACTTTTTTGAAATTCATATTTTGTTTAACATGATGTTAGAAACTGCTATACCTTATTATTTTAGTATGTTGCCATTTTAAAATTTCATCAAACCCTTATTTCCAACCAACCAGCCTAAAAATTTTGTTTTTCAAAGATTTACGTTTTGAATATGCTGAAATTTGTGGTTAAAATGTGGATAATATTAAAGCACTAGCCTACTTACCATTGGAAAATCCATTCATTTCAATATATATGACAACAGCAACAAATTAAGAGTCCCAAAAGACCAAAAAAAAATTAGTATAAATAAATATATTACTAAAATAATATTAATATTATTAAATTTTATCAATTTTGAAATTAATGAGTATTTTGTTTTGCAGAGTTTTGCCTCTGTGTAAATGAGGTCCACGACTGGCTGTTTTATTAGGCAACATATTAAAAAAATTTACAGACGTGCCCAAAAATGAGCAGTTCCTCAAAAAAGTTATGCTTTAACACTTTCTTGGCGACTTCACCACGGAGTGGTCCATAAAATCTGTTTTCAAATGACAAGTGCACCACGTGGTGGTCCATGGATATTTTCGAAATTTTATTCCAGTGTCTATGGTGTATAGCAGGAATTCATTGAATATCTAAAAGGTTTTTAAATTTCTAACACCATACTTTAAACCACTTGTCGATATATTTTTTCAATTTTTAACGAAGGTCTTTTGAAAATAACTGAAGAAAGATACGAATATATGAATTAAATTATTGATTTTGTATTAGAAGATACTAGAGAGGAAAGTGAGGAAAATTTTGATCTTTATGATTCTAGTGATGCCAAAAGTATGATAGAGTTTGAAAAAGATTCGTTTGCCCCCGCTTCTTTGTACAAACTGAAAACCAAGTTCATATTAATGATATGCTTAGACCATTGATTATTAGTGATATCATTTTTTGATTAAGTGTTCAGAAAAGTTTTTTTTTTGCTTGATCATCAGCACATTTGTGTATTATCTGATATTGAAAATATAACAGATGTAATATTTTATTTTTTATTTGCAGATGAAATCAAAAATTTGGCTTTTTGTGTCTTTTGAAACGTCACATTTTTGGTCACATGACCTAGCAAAATAAAGAAAGTAAAATTTTTTCCACACCTTGAAAGCTAACAAAAATAAACCAGCCCTTAGTTTTGAAATTCTGATAAGTAGTTTTGCTTCTATAGGCTTCATAGTGAAAATGTAAAATAAGGTAGTTTTGTGCTCATATAGCTGTTTTTAGCTCAGTCATGAAAGGGTTAATAATAAAAATTGATATTTTCTTTAAAACAATTTACGCTTTGATATAACTTAAGTCATCATCATTTTTTTATTGTATGTACAATTCTAGGAAATTTGAAGTCTTAGAGCCCTGAAATACTTGCACTAGGAGATTTGCCACCTAGTGCTAATGATTGATATTTTTAGCTCATTCAACTAGACAACAAACAGTTACATGCCATGCTCTGCAGTAACTAGTGTACTGTAATAATATTTTGGCATAACGCTACTTACTATAAAAATTTTAGACTGGCACATAAAATTCAACATTTTCGAAAATTTTTTCAAAAAAGTTACCTTGAAAATATGCTGAATGTTAGGCATTCTAAAATATGCCCAGAAATTGATATTTTATGCATTTGAAAATATTTCTGGATTAAACATTTTATTTTTCTTAAGAGCATTTTTTTTTTTTTAATCTAATTTAATTTTCATAACTTTTGAGTGACAATTAAGGATTTTCTTATTACTTATTGACATATTAATATGACAAATTAAGGATTTTCTTATTATTTATTGACATATTAATATGAAAAATTAAGGATTTTCTTATTATTTATTGTTTTTAATTTAATAGGTATTTGAAAAGTTCGGTAGAGTTGCAAAGTAAGAGTTGTTTTTATTTTTTTGTGTGTGTTATTGGGCGGCCTTTATTAAGGGAAATTGTGCAATGTAATAGTTTGGTGGTATATTTTTTTATATCCGGGATAGGTGGTCTGGGGTTATGTGTTGAGCAAAAAGAAGAAGAAAAAATTTTAATGAGAGAAGAGTTAAAGGCTTATTTTTTATAAGCCATTTGCAATCATTCATTATAAATCATATTATGAAAGTTATGATAAACCATATTATAAACCATGTTTTGAATCATATAAACCATGTTATAACACTTTTATTATAAGGTTTTTGTTAACATTTAATTTTTGCAACAAATGCTATATTATCAATTTATCGCCCTTCACTGGTGAGGTAATAATTTTGAGAACATTTATCTTTTAATTTCATTGCATTTTCAGAATCAAAATTAGACACTAGAATCAAAAGTTATGAGTGCTCAAATTTGAAAAATTCTCACTAAATATTTTTTAGAAATATTGTCATAGAAATATGTTTTTAGTTTTTCAAATTTTTTATTTGCATACCGTATGTTTATTTACTCATTATATTTTAATGTGATGAAAGTGTTCAGCGTTCTGCCTTGCTGGCTCTATTTTTTAGGTTTGCAAGGCTTTTTGTTATATCCCTTATTATTGGACTCCCAGCCAGGTCATCATGGAGTGTTATAAATTCACTCTAGAGTCTGTTATTTATTCAGTCAGTCCGTCTATGCTGTTTGTCAAATACGGGTTTTTTTTGGTTTTCTGTTTTTACTCTAGCCAGGATATAGAAATAGCCAGTTTTTGCCCTGATTGCTAGCTTATTTATTTTCCTGAAATTTTTCAAAAAAAAACAAAAAAAAAACAGGGATTTTGATTCATTATCACTTTTTTTAATTTTATGTGAAGTTAGAGGATCATAGAGGGCTTGTTTTAACTGACTTGGCTCACCGGTTAAAACTGATTTGCGTGTATATTCAGTAAAACTGAACGATTGGCAGGTTCATTTTAGGAAATTTTTAGATGTTTTAAACATGTCTTGAAAGAGAATTTATTTTATTCATCCTGTGAACTATCATTATGAAGTTTTTTCATCTATTGTTAAATAAAAGTATGTGTCCATTTAATCACTTGTAGCTTTTTTGCAAATAATAAAATACAGCTTATGTGAGTCACCCTTACAATTTTTACAAAGCCATTTTTTCTGATATTCTTTTTAGATTATGCCTCTAGTTGTCTGTTTTATAACACAAGTTATAGCAAGTGACACTGTTCGATTTTATTTTGTACATATTTTTTGTATAATCAAAATTTGGCCATTCGTTATTGCGGGCCCTAATTTACAGCATTTTAGGGTCTGATGATCTTATACTGCCCCTTGCAAAGTTAGCAAGAAATGTGCCCTTTTTTCAGTTATTTGTTTATAATTATACTATTTTAGACAATTTCTTTAGATATAATGCCCTTTTCTAATCTTACCGGACCCTGTTAAGCGAGCTTTGCAGCTGTACCTTATTTGACAGTAACAAAAAAAATTCTCTATAATAAGGAAGTTTTTGCTGACTCTGCAGAAAATTTGTGCCTTATTTCAGGATTAAATTAGTGCCTATTTTTTTATATTTTGTCTCGCCTTCATATATTTTTTATTAAATTTCTAATTTTTTCTGTCAGCATAGAATTTTATTTAAATTTTAATCAAAAGAATTTAATTTTGATATTCTTAAACTTCTGTTGTTTTGATATTTAATTTTATGTCATTAAGCATAACTATTTTATTCCATAATGGAAACATCTTTTGTTTTAATATTTAATTTCATGTATTTAAGTAAAAGTGGTAAGTTAAATTTAAATTCATTTTAATTTCGAATATTTATGTTAAAAACAATATTTTTTATTTCACTGTACCTATATGATATATGTATACATATACCATGATATTTTTGTATAATCTATTCCAATAGATCAAACCAAATCAAAATTAAATTCTATACTGTTGACAGAGAATTTATTTCTATTTTCAGCATTATTGTGTATTAATTACTGGTATTAATTCTTTCACGGTTTTCTTCTATTCCATTTTTGATTTTGGCATGCCAACAAGCTTATAATACTTTCACAAACCTTTATATGTTGATGCAATTTTGTGAATCTTGGTGTTTATCTCTGTATCTGTGTCTATATCTGAAGTATTATCTTAAATTATGATTTGATTATTCATATTTGGCAGTCTATTCATCTTTATAATAATACGGTAGTGTAATGATTTCCTACCGTATTTTAGCATTTTTAATCAAGAACTGTTATTGGTTATTGCTATTCCAACTGCCATCGAAAAAACAAACAACTTGACAGAACAATGATATATTTTAAGATTTCCATTGTTTGGTTTTAACAATGACTGCTTCATGACAAATTTTCTTAATAAATCACTATAGAATAATTTTTAAACAAAATAACTTTGATAATTCCTTTCATATCTATAGAGCTGTGTAAATTATCTTTAAAAGATATTTCTAATCCAAAAACTATTCATTACTGATTATTTGATAGTAAAATTTCATCATCTGTTTTAGAGTAACAATACTGCGTGATAGGATAACAAGAGATAGCAAAGGTGTTGCATTTGTTCAATACATTGAGAGGAATGATGCCATTAAAGCATCTAGAGAGGTCAATAACAAGCAGGTATTATTAGTTAGCTTGCCATCACAGTTTTTTATTTATTTAAGCAAAAATTGTTAAGTCATCAATAATAGAAGGCTTATTACAAAAAAAAAAAAAAAAAAAAAAAGAAGCCAGGTTTTCCCTTTGTCTGTGGAACCAATTCTCTTTCATGGCTTAAATGTAGCTGTGATTTTTGTTTAAAAAGAGGGTTCAATTTTCTGGCTACATAGATGAAGGAAAAGCTATACCTTCCTCTTATACTTAATACACTTAATGCTATCAGCAACTGTTAAAAACTAATGTATACTGATAAAATCTGCAAGGATATTGGATTAGATCTATAAGTATTGAGTATATAAGTAGTATAAATATGTATTCTTTCTAAAAGGAGTTACAAATCATTGCATTCAAGTGTAGTGGAAGCATATGTATAGTCAACAAGAATACCTGAATATAATTTCAATTTATTTCAGAGAGAATGCTTAAAAAATGGTTTAATTTTAAGAATTCAGCTGCAGAGCTGTAGGTGACTAAACCTTACTTATTCTAGAAGCCTTGTGTTATCATGCACAATTGAAAATTTACGTATCCTTAAGATCAGTTGTATTTGATCTTGCTGAAGTTTGGTGATAATTTTATGAAAGTTTTCTTGAAAGCATTTGTAGCTGACATCTTCATAGTTTTACAAAAGATTTGGTTTCAAAGCTGGCAGGATACCCAAACTAGGCTTAATTTTTCCGGAAAATTTTTGCAAGATTATTTTTTGAAAATACCTCTTTTTTTTTTCTAATTTATGTAAATCGTTTTTCTTTATTGATCAAGCCTATAAAGCATAATACTTTGTCTATCCACTCCTCATTCTAGCAGTCTAAACCTCCCTGATCCATATTGTGTAACCTAATGTCCTGTTGTATCTTTCACTTCAACTGCTTGTACATGCTTTTCTAAGCTATTTCTGTATTTAGACTCTTGGCCTGTTTTAATCTCCCTTTTAGGTTATTACTTCACTTATGCAAACGCTTAAAAAGTTGCAATGCTATATACACCTTTTTTACAAACGCACAAAAGAATTTGTGTTCTCCTCTAACTTTCCTTACATTACTACCACAAACCATCGCTTTTGTATTAAGTAGACTACCAATTGGTAATTATCTGTAATGATGTAAAAAAATTTTAATAAAAAAGTATAGCTAAGACAATGATATGAGTTTTTAATTTTCGTCATTCTGCATGAGGATTAAACCTAAATTTTTTTGAATTACTAATAACGTTTTGATTTAAGATCGCAAACTGCTTGTTTGTTCTTTAATTCTGGCGAATGAGTTTTATTATAATCACTGATTTTTATGAACACAGTCTAATGAGAAAAGCGAGTTATCGCTTTTAATTAATTAGAAAATTGTGCGAATTAATTTCATTTACGGTTTAAGGTGGGAATCTAGCGAATCGTTATTAACTCTACTATATGGTCTTCTCAGCAACTCTAGATGCTTGAAATTGAGTTAATTTAATATTATTCTGTTTGCTGCCTAACATTAAAGATATGATTGTTTTTATACATTTCTATGCATTTTTTAGTGATGATTTTTCAATTATTATAGTTCATATTTTGCAACCCTCTTGCGATTATATTTGTTATGTGGGATTTAATTCTTTATTTTTAACTTAAGTTGTTTGACCGAAAGATCAAATGTGTGATAGCAAACGATAATGGACGAGCTCCAGAGTTTATTAAGAAGAAAGAGTATCCTGATAAGTCTTCTTGTTATGAGTGTGGAGTAAGTATTTTATGGTGTTGGAATACAAGCCTTTGGCTTCACTGAACATAAGTTCAGAAAAGAACCATCTAAATTTTACTTAAAAGTGATTTTATCAGTCGTTTCAAAATTTGTATTAGTAGCTTTTAGTTATAAAAAGAAACTAGAGGCTTTTTTATGTTTTGAAGTGCGTTTAAAATTTGTTGGTGACACTATTTATAGCCTAGCCGTTTAAAAAAAAATCTGTTTTTTTTGTAAGTTCTCCAATTTACGTTTACAAATTTTTAAATGATTTTGTAGATAGGTCCATACATTAAGTATTTGCTGCACTTTTTTCTAAACTTTGGAGTGTAAAATTAGGTGACTATATAAAACACCATTTTTCTATATTATATATA
>JAUZNK010073472.1:0-30366 GCA_035046665.1 Euphysa ruthae | reverse complement strand
TTTAATAGGGTGTCATAATCTTTAGCTTGCTGTTTTATTTGTAAAGATACTAAATCTGTAATACTACTGGATATTTTAAGATTTTGAGTGTCTGTTCCAGTGGCTTCAGAAAATGTACGTTTTAAGGATTCCACTGTTTTATTTAGTTTTTCCTCTGCATAACCTAACCGTTGCTTTTTATGCAAGTTTCCAGTTTTAATTGGTGTTAGATTAACAGATTCTAATGTTAAGATTTTCCTTTGAAATTTATTGTTGATAACTGGTCTCTAAACCTGATATGTCTTTTGTTGCTCAAAACACTTCCTACATAACTGCAGTCCCGGGATAGCGGTTATTTCTCGATCCGCTAAATCTTTCGCAATTTGAAGAGTGATTCTGTGTCCACCTGTAACATAGATTAGAATAGTTTACTAAACATAAAATGATTAAATGATGGAACACACTCACATAAAGGAAAACTTCCACATAGGAATTGAACCCCAGCCAAGGTTCATAACAATCATTGTCTATAATATTAGCAGGTAAAATGTATGTATTACAAAATATGCTTTAACTTTTAACTAAATTCAAAATTTAATTTGAAATCACTTATAATGAGAAAATCAATAAAAAAATAATTACAAATTTTTTATTTTATTATTTTTACCTTTAATTATTGTAAATAATACCTTTAACATTGTGATGGGGTTTTTAAAATATGTTTGAACACCGATTTGACTTTCTTTCAAATGCATTACTGAACATAGCTTCATGATGTTTGCAAATGTCAGTTTCAAGAAGGTACAGTTGTTTTTGCTCTCCAAAGTAGTATTTCTTGGTCATTAGCACTGAACACTGAAATTAACCTTTTACCAGTAGTTTTAACATATGGTTTTTTATTACATTCATTTTGTAAAATATCATCAATGCTACAATTCTTATCCATGATAAAGCTTTATTTTAAGTATTAATATGAAATAACATGGTTTTTCTGTTAACTGTATTTATAATAGATAAAATCTCTTTCAGAGTGAAATCACTTTCAGAACAGACATTATGTAATACTGACACATTTACAGTATAATTCTTACCAATAATATTCTCAAAACTATAAGTGACTTTTTGAGCTTCATAATAAGCTACATTATATTTTAAAGATTTATTTAGAAAAATTTTTTAAGAAGATTACATTTTTAAAATTAAAAAATTCAAATGAAGACGCAATAGGCAATTCATCAAAAAAACGTTTTCTTTTGGTGTTTTATATGTATTTTCAGGAAGTTTGTGTATGAACTACCTTGGATAAGCTTAGTTGGAATGACCCTAAAGTGAGTTTCCAGCTCTGAGTTTTATGAATGAATGGCAGGCTTCTTTGTGCTCTCTCTCCTCCATTTCCTTATTTATGGTCTCGTTGAGCTCTATGCTTTTTTTCTGCACCCTCGCCCTTACTTCCTTCTTCATAGAATGATATTTTTGTCCTTCTAAAACCGAATGAAACTCGTCTTGACTTATGATGCCATCTTCAAGTGCCTTGCTGACTAGGTCTGCAATTAAACTGAGTTGGTTATCTGCAAGATAGTGGATCTGGTCGTGTTTGAGCTTTTGTACTTAGTTAACTAGAGGCAAATTTTGAGCCGGCACTCATAAGACCGCACCTGGCAGCAATGCCCATGATGATTGGAATGACTGGTGCTGCAATAACGGTTGCTAAGAGGCCCGGCCCACCCTGAATGAAGCCTATCACAGTAGCCCTGACGTTAACACTGTCAATAATGTTGATGACCCAAGTATATTTGTTCACAAGGCTTTCACGGAATTCAATCTCGGTCTTTGGCTGGTCTTAGGTAGTCTGTCCCAGACTCTCGGTTTTATGGGTTTTGTTTAGTGTAGGGTATAGCTGAGGGTATATATCTACTTTCTCCATATTGATCTTACAAGGATTTCTTTAATATCGTCATTTGACCCCATAAATACTGCGTAACTCCCACTCCCTGCCCTTTGATCATCTCACCAGTCTTGACATACTGATGTGGTTTTTTGGGATCTCTCATCTCAAAACTCAGAGCTATCTTGCCTTTGATTTTTATCCTTCAGTTGCCTTCGTTTGAGAGTGTCGCAGGGAGGAACATAGCAAATCTATTGCTACCATCATGTGTGGGGGTGATATACAAAGCACGTTATCTCTCTGGATACTCCTTCAATATTGCCCTGTCGTAGCCACTAGCTGAGCCGTCTCATAGAAGTGTCATTAGAGAGAGCAATAAGCCATCCTTATTTTGAGAAATACCTCCATCGAGTGGAAGAGTTATTTTTCTCTCCGCATTCTTGCTCTTCTTGGTTACCTTTAGAACCAGAATCACCAGCAGGTCAACGCTTCCCTCTGTCACCTTTAGGACCAGAAGCACCAGCAGGTTCACGCTCACCGGGTTTTCCTTTAGAACCAAAAGGACTTAGGTCTCCTTTAGGCACAATTGGCCCCGTTGGGCACCAAGCTGGTTTAAAAGTTATTGGATATAAAAAAGTTGTTTTAAACAAACTTAGAAATATCAACTGTGAAATAAGTATTTTTATTATATTGAAGCTGTTTAATTTAAGTTGATACTTTTATATTTGTAGCTTTATAAATTGGCTTTTAGTTAGTGCAGATTACAAACACAATTCCAGTTTATGATTTACTCTCTATTAACGGTTTCATTGAAGAAGTAGAGATAAATAATATATTATATTAAAAATAAAGAAGTGCATTATTCAAAAAAATTGGCTTACTCATGAAGAAATGCTCAGGTTGAATAAAATCGTTTTCATCTGTTAGAACAAAAACAAAATTTTCATCTTGTAAAACAGAGTCTGATGTTCCAAGAATTTTTCATGTTGTTTGATATTTTCTCTGATTCAAGGCCATTGAGAATGTTTACACAGTGAATCACAGCAAAAATTTGAAATCTAATTACCCTGCATTTATTTATTTGAAAAATCTGCAATTTTCATCAAAAATTCCTGGTAAAGTGCTGGAATTTCTTATTAAATATTATTTGGCCACCCTCATAATGGTCAAATTTTATTTAAATAATATATTTTTTTTTGATTAGCTAATAAAAGTTATTTGCATGACCCCATTTTCAGATCAATGCTAAATTTTTTGTGAAAAATTGCTCCTTTATTAGATTAGATTAGATTATTTTATTAGATTTTATTACATATTAGATTAGATTATTTCCAATTTTTCTTGGTTACTAAGCAGATATTTTCATGATAAGGTGTTATTGGTTTAAAACATACTACAAAACTTTTGTGTTGTTTTTTTTTCTCCCTTATTTCCTAGAAATAACCTAAAAGAAAAGTTTTTTTTTTTCTAATATTTCTTTAATTTGAAAAATGCTGTAAGCGTATCTTTTTAAGCTACCCACAGCGAGTCCAAAATGATATGAATTTTTTTTTGGTCTTTTTAGTTTAACTTTTTAGGGGTTTAATAAACTATCCTGACAACACATCCAATTGTTGTATTAAAACATTCATGTGTGTTTTTTTTCCATGAATTTTAGTTTAAAAATAGCCAGGATTTTGTTATATCTTATAGTTTTAAGATTCTTAGAACTTATTATCTAGCGTTTTTTTGTGTTGCTTTTTCACATGTTTTAGAGAAAGATGTGCAAGAATGTCCGAATGGAAAAAGGATCAATGTTGTTTTTTCTTATTAAAAAACCTTGTCATTGTGTCTAAGTATTTGATTTGGTCTAAATTTTAAAGTGTGTGTCAAATATTGACTTCTTATTTTTAGAAAGGAATGTTGACATCTGGAAAACCTGACTCTAGTTTGGACTTACACGGAGCGGTACTTGAGCCTGTGACCAAAGAAAAATCAAAAGGGAAAAAAAACGTTTTCCAAGTAAGGTCTTTTTTCTTTATATTGTTTAAAAGTTAATACTAATTGTTTGATTTTTAATCCACTAAGTTAACAATATCGATGTCTGCTGGATCCTTGGAGCTAATAATAGATAATCTTAATTATCCTTCCATTATAGCAGTTCTTGATAAATACTTCTGTTAGGAGTTTTGTTTTTTTTTTACAAATTTTTTTTTTTCAGCGCAAATTTTTCTTTCCAGTCAATTTCCTTTTCAAAATTTTTAAAAATCTCAAGCTACTTAGTCCATCCAAATTAGTGTTGAAAATAATTCACGCTTTTTAAATTGAGTTTCATTATTACATCAAAATTCTAAGGTTAGTTTTTCAAGCTTCAAAATTTTTTTAGATTGTGCTGTAAAAAGAAGTGTATTGAGAAACATTTTACCAAAAATATAAACAAATAAGAATATAACTAGCAAATGCTGGTTTAAAGTGTAAATTTTGCAAACTTGCGTTGATTAAAACCTTCATTAATTCAAATGAGTATTTTTTTTTAGTTTGAGACAATGGACTGTAATGATGTTATGTAGACTTGTGATTGACCTTTTATTGAATGATATACCCTGAATTGACTGGGTTGATTTTAACTGAAAATTTCAGTCAAAAAAACGCATTATGACAGACTTATCGCATTTCCCTATATCAGTTAACAAATAAATATACCAGTATAAAAGTTAATTAGGTGTTATGATGAAACTTCTGTTAATAAAATAATAAACACAAAGGGGTCAAATCCAGTTAAAGTGCCATTTGGATATGCTTTTACATAAGTTGCTATGGTTAGAAAATCAGGCATATCTTCCAAATTATGAATAAATATCTGAAACTGGTGACAAAACCAACAAGTAAAAAATTATATTTGTCAAAAGAAATCATGTAACTTCAGCATTAATTTTAATTTATTGAAGGCTTAGAAGTTTTATCCTGGTCACAAGAGTCCAAAACAATAATTTGAATTTGAAACATGTGATACATCTAAAATGGATTTAGTTTTTACTTGGACTGATTATTTTTTATAAATAAATTAGTTGATGAAACTTGGAGGACTTTGTCAAAATCTGCAAATACTAAAAAATTTAAGCTTTTAATAATGAAGTAGTAAAAAATTAAAATTCAGGTAACAGTTTTTAGGAGTTTTTCTGAAACAGTTTTAAATTTTAAAATTGTATAATAGTCAGAAAATTTTTTAACTGTTTGGAAATTAGTTACATAAGTTTTATAAAAAATATTTATGTTGTCTGTATCATTTCAAAAAGGTAAAAAAAAAAAAAGGTTTCAACCTGAAGACTGAAATCATTTTAAATGTATAAATTGTTTGGTTTTTATTTTGTTTTAACGTCAAAAATTACCTTGAAACATTGAGAATATGAGTAAATGCTCTTATTGGTTTCCTGAACCAGTTTATAAAAGGCCTATGAATTAATTGTTTGTGAATTATTTATTTATCCTCTTTTCTTAAAAACCACTTTACCGGTTCTTTTAAAACTTTTGTTCATGTTTACTGTCTAAAATTTTTTTCTTGCCTTTGAAAAAGTCACCGCTCAAAAAATCAGGCTTGAACAGATTTGATTTTAGATTTTTTTTGTTAGTTTGTTTCAAAAAATAATTCTAATGTTAATAATAACTAATTTTTTTGTAGTTAGTAAAAAATATACAATATGAATTGACTTTTTGTCAAAACCTTTTTTCTTTTTTTTTTATATCAAAAACAATCTATAAATTTTATTTTCATTGTATATCAAGTCAGTAAAGAAAAGGTTGTATCATGTTTTTCATCTATAGGCTGTATTGGAAAAATGAAATAAAGGGCTTGTGGCCAAAAACAGGTGTAAATATGATTTTAAAATTTCTATTTGGTGTTGGGTTTAAATATTGCTCTAAATATTGTTCAAGTCTATTGTTCAAATCTAGATTGTGAGTTTAGACTGCAAAATTTGTGCAAAATATTCTGATTTTAGCCAAAATACATGGTATGATTACATGTTATGATTTGGTGTCTAGGCACTTCTTGAAAAATCCTGTGGGGCTGGGTTAAAAAACAGGTGCAAAATAGGCTTGTTTTTATTTTTCATTTTTTTTTTTATGGGCTGGTGTTTGAATGCTGGCTGGTTTAAATGTTGTTTGGTATTAAAGTCACAAAAAGGTTTATCATTATTTTTTAAGTTTATTTTATAAACATTTTATTGCTATCTGAAGTTCAGTGCCAGTATGGATAGACTGTCTAAATATGTTCACTCAAACCTTTTTCAATGACAATATAAATAAAATTTCTTTGATTTACTTTTTAAGATATCTTCATATGGTAAACAAACAGTTCAACAGTTTGTAGCAGATAGTCAAATCGATATGGCTGAATGGATAACATGTATACAGACTACTATTAAGTACCTTGTAAGTTCTTGATTCCTTGTGTATTATATTTTTTGTCATTGTTTACATTTTTTTTTTTCCACGTAATGGAAGTATGATTTTCTTGCAAAAAACTTTCACAGTGTCTGTCATGCTTTATTGAATTTAGTTTTGCGCATTCAGTGGTAGTGGTAGCTAACCTTTACATGCTTAGATAAAAGAAGTCACTGTTCTCATTATTATCCAGAAGTTTTGTATAAAGTTAAACTATGAATTTAGCCAAGTGTTAAAGAAATTTTTTGACTCATATGATTATTTGCCAAAATTTCTTATTAGGGAGCCTGGACCCTATTTGTGGCTAAAATGTTTCCTATTTTGCCAAGATTTGAGATTATTTTAAGAAATGTATTTCTTATTTTGAGCATCTGAGCCATTTTGAAAGTTATTTTTGATTTTTTTTTTTTTTTTTTTTTACAAATTTGAAAAATTTTAAGCTGAAGTTTTCAGTTTATTTAAAATATCATCAATGCTTATGATCTGAAAAATGCAAATATAATTGTTATAACTATTTTATTTAGATATTTTAATATTATTAAAATATTTGTTACTCATATTATAAATTATGTATTATGATTATAGATATTTGTTTAAATATTCATATTTATATTATTATTTTCCTATTGTTATCGGTATTGGACAGATACAGATATTGAGACAGTGTCTCTTGTTCAAGAAGTTTGGAAGATTTTTTTTTTTTTTTTTTTGCTTTGATTTACAGACTTTAATATCTTGTTGTTATCTGACAGCCCTTACTAAGGTCTGTTATAGGTCACATAACGATGATATCTGGTAAAAGTCTATTTCACTGAATATCCAACAAATTTTTGCTCGTCTTTTTTTACAAAAATCGAGGTAAGTTTCCCAAATCGATAATTTAGTCATATTTGAAGGTAATAGTACCTTATCAGCACATTTTTGGCCAGGTTATCTTCTTGGAATAGTATAGCTTGGTCTTCTGAAAAATTTTGCAAAAAAAGATTTTTACTTCACATTGGATTGAAATACATTATATGCCTTGTCACCAAGCATTTTCATATAAAAGTTTTTCTTACGCATAATACATTTTCTGACTGATACGGATAAATAATTTACTATTAAGGGTTGATTTGGTTATTCTTAAAGAAGTAAATGGTTATAGCATGCAGATGGGATATTATTCGAGTCTATTAAAACGGATGTAAATGGAAACTGAAATAGCAAAAATTTCTTTATAATCGATAGGTATAATAACGTGCAATTTAATATTTATAGACTGTTTTTACTAAATTGAAATCAAACGCAACACTTTAGTATAATTGCACAAATTTTAAACTAATTTCCAAAGTTAAGCATTTAATAAATAGACAGGTGTTGAACTTTTAGAAGTGGAAAAAACTCTATCCCCTATCAATGTATTCTCTCATGGAACATACCTCCAAATAAAATTAAAACCGCATATAAATCAAAGACTTATTTTCGAACTTGACTATTAGCCTAATAAAAAAACGTTAACTTTGAATCTTTTTATCTATTGATTTATTGTTTATTAATTTGATTTTTTTTTTGTTGCTTTTACTTTTCAGTTTCATCTATTTTCTTCTACATGCATTTTCTTAAAAAGTACAATATCATTTTTATTATTTTCATACTTATTTATCTCCTGATAAAAAAAAATATATATATATATTTTTTATAGCTATTATTGTTAATGTTATTTTATTATCTTTTTTTAGTTCTTTATGAAACTTAATAGTCCATGAGCTGAAGGCTTGAAAAGTGGCATTTTGGCTCCGGCAAGGGGACAAATGCTAGTAATGTTTTTCAATCTTCATTATATATCTAGTTTACGGAATAGAATGTAAAAAGGTCCCAAAGTCTAGTTTTTAATATTTTTGGGCCACATTTGTTACCCCTACTACTAATCATGTAAAATCTTGTAGCACAAAACCATAAAAATGTTAGTTATCATTTTATCATGAAAACCGAGTTTTACCTCATTAAAAATAGTAAATTCCAGGAGTTAATGAACTAAGATAAAATGGAAATCATGTTTTTGGATGAAATTTTTTTTTCTTACGTCAGGGGGTAATAAATTATTTAAAATGGAAGATTTTCTTACCATTTAACAATAAAAACCATAAAACTTTTATATATTTTCATATAAATTGTAAGCCATATCAGTTCACGCTTATTTTAACCCAAAACTAAATTTTCAGAGGTAATTCTGCATTTGGTCGAAAATACTTTGCACATAAAACTTTAGTTTCATGAGTAAGGATTGGTTTGTCTTTACTCTTGAGGTTAATCCATACTCTCCTTTGGAGAGAAATTCAAAACTTCATTTAAGCTTAAAAAATATTTAAATTAATGAAAACACTTTATATGACAGGTTTGAATTCCCACGTGTTTTCCACCTTTGTTCTATATTCAAATTTTGAATAATAACTTTTTAAATGTCAGGTAGCTTTTTTCGCACTATGAGTAAAAGTTGTTAAATATTTAATTTTATTTAGGACTTCTGTGATTCTCATTATTGTGTGGTTGCTCATTTGGATATTTCTCAAGTGAATCACTTCTTCTTTATAGCTGCTCATAACGTATATTATACTATTTTTTTCTTCAGTGAAAAGTATAATTACTTACGAGTAAGAGGAAGTCTTAAGTAAGAGTAAGATTTAACGTCTCCATCATGAAAATCAGAAGGGAATATTATTGCTGAACCAAGCAGGACTTTACCAAAATCATGTGTATTTTATGAAAAGAGATCTCGATATAAAAAGTAAAAAACACCTTAGAGAACCTTTGATGTTGTTCTGAGTTTCGGGTAGACGATAAAGTAATGAAATAAGCTATAGAAAACATGATGCAAAGATAATGGCTATTTCCTCCAATTAAGTTGTTGCAAAAGAAGTACAGTATCATCATTCTTGCTATAGGAATATACATTACTGGAAAAATTCATCGTTGGAAACGATGACATAAAATGCGACATTCTAAAACGTGTTGTTGATGAACTTTTATTGGAAAAACTGTTTTCATTTAAGGCTATACAAGAGAGGTACACAGACCTGCTGAAGCAAAGTGGTGAAATTCAGTGTTGCATTTTATTTGTTTTTGAAGATGGGAATATTCCATATATTGTTAAAGTTTTTTGGGATTATTGGAGCAATATTTGGGGATTCTGCGATGAGGGATATATTTACTCAGAGTCAAACTATTGCTGAAGGATCGATAAATGCTGTGTTGTGTGGAAAACAATATAATCATGCTATTAGGGTGTATTAGACATAGTGGTAAGCCTTGTGGCGTATCATCTTAGGGAAATTTGAACCAGATGAAGGTATGTATGCTATATTTTTTCATACACTGAAATAACTTTCCTTTGATTCAGCTACTTTAAATCTGTTTTTGTGCCCTTTCAATCAAAATCTACCTGCAGCTAAAAAATGGGAATTACGTATTGTCTAAAGTGTTCAGACTTCAAGTAAAGAGTAAATGTGACATCCAAAGAAAATGCCCACAAATCAGTTGAAAGACAAAGATGTTTTATTATACTATACTTTAAAAAGATTGTCAGAAACCAAATTTTTAGGCAATAGAATAGTTTTTTTTGGTAACAGTACTAGCAAAATGGAGTTGATTAATTTCTTGCTTCTTGAATGGAAGAAAAAAAACCATCGACAAACAAATATATGTAACACGTGATCAGAAATATATATGGCTCAATGGTGAAGAGGAAATTACTGAGCTATATTTTGTTCACGAAGAGATGCTGGCACAAGGATATTCTTTCATGCAAAACACACAAGCAAAGAATACAACAAAATCATAATACATACACCTGATATTGATGTTGCAGTTCTTGCAATGGCGTACACTGACCAAATTCATTAATACAACTTCATTAAAATGTGAGTGAAGGACAAAACACACGTTATACCAATTAAACTGATTCTCATAAATCTAGAAAGGAAGTTTTAGATAAAAGATATTACCCAAACAGCAAATGCAGTTTTGGGTCTTCTTACATTTACAGGATGTGATAGTGTAAGTTTATTTTGGCGAAAAGGTAAAATACATTTATTGAAACTCCTTCTAAAGATTCAAAGATTCATTGAACCTTTACTCAGCTTGGGTCCAACTGGGAATTAAAAGAGCAATTAATATTTAAGTGTTATCATTAAGCTTGTACACATGGTGAGATTATTTTAGCATTGATTGCTTTGTTCAGCCTATAAAATGTATCCGTATAATTTATTATCTTTACGTATCATGAGAATGAAAGCAAAATCGATGAAAAGTGCCTTCCCCCTTTTAGAGATAGCTTAAGACATATTAAAAGGGAAAATTACCAGGCAGTTGTTTGGAGATGAGCGTTGCAACAAAATAATTGGTTTTGGAGGGAAAAGATCTGATGGTGGCCAAACCCAAATAAAATGGAATTCAGTTGGACCAGCTCCTCGAGAGATACTCAAATTTCTTTCCTGTATTTGCTTTAGGGACTGTAAAGCAACAAAATTTCTTTACATTGGGAGTAACTTAGGATTTTCCGATGCCTGCCATACATATGATTGCTCAAACACAAACAATTAGGATTGTTCAGATGAAGAAGCAGCTATCGCAATTCACCTCGGCAATTGGGAATTGCCGATGTAGTTATGAATAGCGTTGGCAAAAAAATTGCCGAGGCAGTTTTCATTTAAAAAAAAAAATATATATAATAAATTTGACATATTTTATGATGTTCTAACATTATTCCATATATAAAAAACAAAACCCCCAACTGAAAATTCACAAAAATCACTTTTTTAAAAATTTTATAGTAGTAAATAATAAAATTTCTTGTCTAGCAAAAAAAGATTAATATTGTGAAAAGGAATGGAACATATTTTTTTCTATCAAACCATATCCTGTTCAGTAATCAATAATTTAGTGAAATTTAGATATAAAATACAGTAATTTTAATATAAAAGTTTTTTAATAATTTAAAAATGAAACAAGGCGCTTGATATTTTGAGCCAACAAGAAACTTTGACGAGCATGTGAGGTGCGCAAGTGCATTCGAATGTTTCTCCCAGTGAGGAAATAAATGCTGTGTAATAACAAATATAATTAAAAATGCAATGGTAGAATTTCATTCAATATCACAAATTTAGACCTGACTGTTTGTTTGATAGAAACAAGGTTAATTAATTGATATTCATTCTCTTTACAACTTAAAATATAAAGATTAAAAGAGTTAAGAAAAATAAAATAAACTGCCGGCGAAAAACTGTTTTTTTCCAAGGTGGTATGCATTTGCCACTTTATCCCTAATTGCGAGGACTGAAGAAAATGAAAGTATTTGGTTTGACAGTAAGATTAAGCTTTCAAGTAAATTCGGTTTTTGACTAAAAACACTAATTTTGTATATTTTACCCCCTGGAAAGTTAAAATTTTATTTAATCTGGTCTGATAGAATTTAAATATATAAATATAAATATATAATTATATATAAATATATAATTATATATAAATATATAATTATATATAAATATATAATTTAATTTAAAAAATATAATTTGCGACATGCCTTTTATTGTTGAATTGTAGCAAGATCTTCAAAAAATATTTTATGCTAAAATCTGCCCTTTTTTAAATAATACTTTTTAAACCCCTTGACCTAAGAATTTTTTTTTTTTTTAATACACAATGTACATTATTTCTTTTATTATTTACTCCAAGAATTAAATATTTTTAACGAGATTTACAAAGTAAACTTATAAGCAACATTTTTATGGTTTTATGCTACAGGGTTTTTATAAGATTAGTAGTAGGGGTATCAAATGAGGCCCAAAATATGAAAAGCTGGACTTTGAGAAAATTTTACTTACTATTCTGTAAATTAGATATATGGTGGTTTTGGTAAAACATATATCAACTGTTGTCCCCTCGCTGGAGCCATTTTGACCCCTTAGCTCATGGACTAGAATTAATAATAAATTTTGTTATGTCCTCGTTTTTATTTTTTTATATAATGATAATTAATCATCGCGGTAAATTAATGGTCATGTGGGTGAATACTAGTCTTTTCCCCTCCTTCCTTCTTAAGCTTAAACTTAAGGAAAAGTACATTGGTATAGTTTCTTAAATTATATAAATCATTTGTATGGAGTTAGAAGTGTTCGCTTTCATTAGCATTTTCAAAATAATTACCTAAAGGGAATTAAATTTTGTTGAGATATTTGTCTGACCCCAGCGTTATGAATTTGCTTTTTTATTACATTAAGCAGCTGCCTTCGTTTTCTCTTCTTAGAAAGTTGAAGAAGAAGAGTCTCATAATCTAGTAAGAAATAATACTTCACTACTTGTGCAATATAGATAAAAGAAATCACAATTTTTAAGCTGTAAATAATACTTAAAGGGGCCAAAACTTTGGATCCTTGACTTGTAAGTGGAATGCCATCTTTAATTTATGGCTTTTATTCCAGATGTTAAATTTATTCCTGTGCTTATATTACAGTTTTGACAGAGTAATTCAACTTTTGCATTTGTGAATGTGCAAATTCATTTGTAGGTCACTACTGTAACAAGGGCGAATATGAATAGCACATTCAAGTGAAATATATTCACCATTTGTATTTAATATAAATAACTGAACTCATAATTATGAAATGGCTTAATAAACTATTTTATTTTTGCCCTTCCCCCCAGGTGTTTTAGCTTACTCATTATGTCTTTTGAATAAAATTTTTTGATTAAAATGCATTATTATTTATAATACCTATTTGATTTTATTTTTCTGTTAGATGATTTTTTTTTTTGAAATATAAGATAGATAACATTTATATCTGTAAATAGAGTTGATATTAATATGACTTATGTCTTATTTAAACAGTATGGAAAGTTCTTAGAATTGAAGAAGATGTGATTAAAAAGATTTTGATTAAAAATCTTTTGATTTTAGTGAAGTTTTTCTTTTTGTTATATCTTCATACAAAATGTTTTCAATGGTTACTAAAATCACATTTAACTCTTTTATGTCATTTTTTTTTCTAAATATTTAAATAAATATACCATTGTCATTAAAAATAACATTGAGAATGTTGTCTATTGTTATTTCTCCTACTATCGTGCCAAAACAAAACGTTATTTATTTAATAATGATTTTAAGATTTAAGTTAAAACTTTTTAAAACTGTTTTAATGCTTATATTATACAGAAATGAATATTAAAGGGAAGTTATTCAGAAAAACATATCATTTTCAACTGGTATGTGTTTTAAGACGTTATTAGGAAATGATTTCTGGGTGGGATTTTTCATTTGTATTTATTATGTAGCGCAGGTCTGAATTTTGCCTCGGAATTTAAGTTTTTGATGTCGTAAATTTGATATGCTTTGAATTCATTGGTTCTAGAAAAAACTTATTTCCAAAAACACCTTTTTACTAATACTTATCCGTTAAATATTTAAAAAAGAATTTGAATGCTAAAAAAATAGTAAATAAAAATTGCTTACTCAAAATTAATTTAGATGAAAATTTAGCTTGGATACTTTGTGTTGTATATCAGCCTAGAAAGAGATGTAACTATTGTTAATTTAGGCTTTACTAATTTTGTTTTCCATAGGAGGAGAATGAGCCATTACCTGTATCACCTGCTGATGAGCGTGTCGAACTGTCAAAGAAAAAACCTGTTGCGATCGTTCAACCATTGATCGTGTCACCAGATGATGCATGTGCTCAGCCTACCATACCGGCTATGCCTAGACATTTGCAAAATGAAAAAACTGGTTTCAAAGGGTTCAAGAGACTGTCTAAAAAAGGAAAAAGTATTGATTACTTAGCTTAAATTTAAATTACAAGCGAATTTGTAATGTTATGTTATTTTGTCTAGTGTATAAGCCAAGCTTCACAAAGTCCTCAATAAAATATATTCTCCAAATGTCTCCGAATTCTTGCAGAAATATATATATCAAATTTATGTGTATTTAGCAAAAAATATACCTAGTGTTGAACATGGCAAATACAAGTTTGATGTTTGTATGCAAAATTAACTTTATTATGGTTCCTAGATAAAAAAACGTCTCAAAAAACAGCATAAATGTAATATAAATATATAATTCTTTTAATTTTAATTGATTCATTTCATTAGGCTTTGCACATTTTTGACTATTTTTTTGTGACTATGATTAAAATTTTGGGCTGTTTGTTTGTTTTAAAAATTGGGTAATTGATTTTGGATTTATGCTGTTATTGGTTTTGTTGGATTTATATCAACATATTATGCTGATATTATTAGTTTTGTTTATTTACGCAATTTACGCACACAAAAAATTTGCTGCTAAATTTTTTCTTTCGGATTCTCAATTAAATTTGAAAAATAAAATTTGTTAGCGTTCTTTGATAAAAGTTCACAAAAGATTTAAAAGAAAGAATAAAAAGTGAAATGGACGATTTTATCAAAACTACTGAGGATGGTGTAATTTGATATCTTCTTTATAAACGACTCGAAACTAACATCAAGTCCTAGATATCTGATATTTTATTAGACTGTGCATTCTGAAAAAAAAAGACTCTATCCAAAATTATACACTTAACCGGTAATTTTCATTTACGTTATTTTATTTTAAACAAGTGTTCTGAAAAATATTTATAATATATAATATTTATAATATTTTGAAATAATTTAATTAATGATGAACACAATAAAAATTTTGAATGTACCTGTGTAAGATTGTAACTGATTATTTTTCCAGTGGCATCATCAACTAACAGTCTAAATGCTAATAACGATGGAGAAGATAAAGCAAAGATTAAAAAGAAGCTTCGTAAATATCTCTCTGTTAGACCCTCTTTTGATGAGTTGGAAACCCAGGGCATCATTAAAGGTAATTTATATTATTTACAGCCTCTTGAAAAAACTGAAAGTAAATATCTGGATAAAATAATGACCACTTGTCTAAAATTCTCGTAAAAACCTGGTCACGATTTCTGACCCAAAAATTTGGATTATATTTGGAAAAAATATTTTTAATAATTTCTAATATCAGGAATGTCAGCCATTTTAAAAATGTTTTCAGACCCAGTCTTCAGAACCCAAAACAGTCATGTTGGGCCTAAAATCAACATTTAAAAAATTCTTTTAAAACCCATTTATTAACTTTTTTCTACATTTTGCATGAAGTTAAAGGACGATAAGTTTAATCTTTTGACCCATCTGCTGAAAATTCTGGGTTCTCATGCACAGGTGTCGAAGCGTGTCAAAATTCTACGTTCTCATGCACAGGTGTCGAAGAATATTATTTTTCAAGAAGTTTATTTTTCTGATTTTCTTGTAATTTTGTTTGATTTTTGAAAGTATTATTTATGATTACTTTTGAATTTTTATTTTAGGCCTTATATTTTGTAAAATTTCAGTGTAATTCCTCGTAACTTATTCTTGTACCAAGTTAAAGGGCTATAGAGGGCGTATTTTACCCCCTCCATATGGCCATCTGATAAAAAATTTTGCCTCCCAGGCACTAAAAAGTATTAAAATTCATTAAAAAATTACATTTTTTTTTCATTTTTCATAATTCTTCAATCTTGCTGAAATTTTGTTAGATGTTTAAGCAAGTTGTTTGTGTTTAGTTTTGTATTTTGGTCATTTTAAATTTGTTGTTGGATAAAATATGGTCGTTTTATGCCTAAAAACAAAGTTTGTAATTTATATTGATATTTGTTTAAAGTTTTTAAATTTTGCTTATGAATGGTGACGTTTTTTACAATGTTAGAAAGTATTATTGTCCCAAGATCCCTCTTATCAGATTGGTGATTTTTCCATGATTTCCTCTATGATGAATACATATTAATTGATTTATTTGAAGAATTAAGTATTTCATTCTTCATTAAAAGTATAGCTTATCATTTTGTTGAGAATTTTTCTCAGAATAGACTGTTGGAGAGTCCATTAATCACAATTGCTTGTTTATTAAAACTTAATATTTTGTTGTTCCACAATCCATTTTATTTTTTGATTATTCATAAGGTTATTACTATGCTGGTTTAAAATTTGATTTATAAAAATCTTAATTTTTGAACCTTTTGTCCAAAAATGATTACTTCAAAATATTTAAACAATTAAGTTTTACTAAAAAGTACCATTTATAATTCAATCATAATGATTTTTTTTGCCCAAACACCATATTTGTTTTCTTTTGTATAATTGTGTCATGATATTTCTGGATTTATGTATATTATTTCAAATAATGTATTCACTTAAATAGATCCTCTGGGCGTTTATTTAAAAAATATTCAAAATATGGTGCCTCTAAGCTAAAGAATTTTTTTAGAGGGTTAATTAAATTGTTTAAAATTTTTTAGATTATTATTTTGGATGTCCTATTGGAAAACTATGTGAGAGAGAGGATACCCTTGTACCAAAGTTAGTGATTGAATTGATACATGAAGTGGAAAAAAAAGGTCTGTAGCAATAAATCTTTTTAGCATGCTGTTCTTATTTCAAAACGAAAAGTATTAAGTTTAGTACATATGCAAATAAAATTTTGTCAGACATTAGCTAATATGTATTGGACATATATTTCACCTGGAAATTTTTTTATCAGGTTGAAATGTTATAATAGTTTCATCCGCATGCCTTTAATTTTATTAAAGCACAACCACGTAAATTTAAAACGTGTTCTAAGTCCGTATAAAGTTGGATTGATAAAAGAATTTGTTGTATATATGTATATATATGTATGTATATATGTGTGTGTATGCGTGCGCGCTTGTGGTTATATTTATGTATGTATATTTATTATAAAATATTAGTAGTCCAAGAGTGTATGGTATGCTTCAAAGCATTTATCGGGGATATCCTTTGGCAGTTTGTTTACCCAACATCTCTTATGTGGTCTATCATTGCTTCCAGCATTGCCTGGTGGCACCATGGGTACGAAATGTCTGCCAGTGAGTTGTTCCAGTTCCTCTCCAACAACAAAATAAGGGTTCTGCACATTTGCAAGAGTGAGCATGAAATTCAGTTTTATGTTAGTTAGAAGAAAATCAAGGTAACATTTGTTACTGCTAGTTATGTGTGCATGAACTTTATGGGAATTCAATGAACACTTAAGGATTAACTGGAAAAAGTTTTTTTGCACTATTTGTAGGCTTTTCAAACAACCTGAATGCCAATGAGTTGTTGATCGACAAGGTCAATACCACCTATGTGAGAATGATATGACTTTACGACATACGGCTTCATGATCATGTTGTTGTCTTTGTTGGTCTTTCCAGTATTAACCATCACTGGATTATAGTAGGTCGACAGAATGTAAGCAATCTTCTGCTTATTGCTTGATTTATTTTTTTTTGTACGGTACTTGCAAATTTTCTGCGTTTGTGGTTTTATAAGACACAATAGTGCCCTTTTCAAGTTGAGCATTCACGATATCTTTACTAAAAAAATTTTGATTGACACCGATGGTACCACATAAATAAGTTTTCTTTAATAGCAGGTAGCTGGCAAGACAAAGGCTTGTGTGGTAATTATCTGTAAAAAGGATTTGCCTTTTATCGAGGAACAGCCTCATCAGCTCCACCGGTATCCGCTCATTGGATGGCATTGTAGAACTTTCTACATTATCATCGTTGAGCATCCATTTTCCACAGTAAACTAGGAAATCAAGCATGATGCCAGCAGATGTATTAAATTCATACAACTTGATTCCAAATCTTGCTCTTTTGGCTCTAATATATTGGCTGACGGAGCATAAGAGATTTATCAACGCTTAGGTATTTACCTGAAGAGTAGACTTTCTGATAACGCTTTCTCATTTCATCAAGAAATGGTCTTACTTTATGTCAGAATTCTCCCTCTGGATCATTAACGCCATAGTCGGGGTAAATGTTGTCATTAAAGAGCAAGAGCTTGAGTATGAGCTTGAACCGATCATGCTGTATTATTTTATGAAAAAAATTGGTGTCCAATAAAGGTTAATCAAGACATGTTCAAATTGTGTTTGTGGATGATTCCCATTAATATAACAAGTCCAAAAAATTTATCTCAACTACTGTGACTGGCTCCTAGCTACACAGATATGAGGTAATTTCTTTGTTTGGGTGATCTCTCAAAAAATCGCAAGCAAAGCGGTTTATTTCAGTAACAATGCGTTTGTCAAATATAGTTTTTGAAAATCTAAACTATTATCCCCTGCTATTCTGGTACTTATGAGATAAATGGAAATGTTTTGTCATCATCCTCAATATTATCTGCTTCAGCACGTTCCTATTCCAGCTGTAGGTCAAGTTGGTCATAAACATTAGGTGCACCATGAGCTACAAGACTACCACGTGTATAAGTACCACGGGGCGACTACAACCATGATGATGAGAAATTTTACCTAAATTTTGTGGTTTACGGGCAATGTTCCCATTAGCACCAGGAGTACCAGAAATTTCAGCTCTTTCTAATGCATTATAAAAATTTCTCTTTTCTCTAGTGCGCACACGTTTATTTCCACCTCTGTTTCTCGAACGTTTTGGTAGTGGTGAAATATTATTAGGTGATGATTGGTTAACAGCAGCATCACGGATAGCACCATAAGAAGGTGATAGTTGAAAATCACCATGCAGGTGAATTACCAACAACAACAGGTGAAAGTGATGGAGAAAATATAAGTTTTTCTATAATTTTTTAGTAAAACATAAATTTGTCATATTTTCCGATTTCATTGGTGTAGCTTTAGCATGGAAGGGAAAATGCCTGAACCACCTTAATAACCCAAGACCTTATCTTGATTAATACTCTTGATAAACACCGGGTGTAATATTTTTTTTCCTTATTTTGAATTGAGCGTGAAATTTCATTTATTAATAACAATCTCAAAATAACATATTTCATGAAAATCATAAACATTTAATCATATTCAACATTAGCAAATATCTTTATAATGGCTTCTTATTGTCATAAACAGATTTGATCTCAAACCCTTCTCCATTTTGATTTGATTTTGCATATATTAACTCATTGATATGTTTCCGGTTAGATACTATAAGGATAGAAATTAATGTATCCATTTAGATTTTCGTTTACTTATTTAATAAAATGACTCAATATGCAAATAAAAAACATTTTTATTGTTTAGTGATTACTTTCTTGATCGAACACAGGCCCAATATTGATCAAAATTTTCTGTACACATTGATCACTCAGACACTGAAAGAGTTTTCATTGTAGTAATATCATTTAGTTTTTATTTTTTTTTTTTCAAATTTAATTGTAAAAAAAGGGAGAAAGATGGTATTTCAAATTAAGTATCTATTATATAACACTCTTGCTATACCTTCCAGTAATTGTATAACTTACTACTTCAACTAAGACTTTCCTTCGTGTTTGCATGTAATTTAAAAATTTGATTTTACTCTTTTAACACTCATAATCCATTAAAACATTTCACTAAACAAAAAGTGAGGTTGAGGTAATAGGTCCTTGACTACTATTTCATCTCAATGAATAGACTGTTTTGGTGTATTATATGTTTATTTGTTTGTTATTTAATAATGCCCATACTTTTTTATTTGCAAAAACATATTTTTCGCTATTTTTTTAGGTTTGGAGACAGATGGACTATACCGAGTTTCTGGTAATCTCTCACAGATTCAAAAGCTGAGAGTTATGGCTGACCATGGTATGAATTAGCTAATCATTTTATGTAAAATTTAGTACATTAAATTACATTTACAGGCATCCTGCATGGTAAATTCAATTTTCAGAATTTATTCAGTCAAGCTTTAAGATTTTCAATGATTAAACCAGTGTAACCTACACATTGGAGACTTTTAGTAACCCTTACTCCCTGCGATTACCTTCTGATTTTTAAACCAAGACCTTATCTTGATTTCAATAGCCTAAACCTTATCTTCATTTATAAATACTATATAACACCAGGTCTAAAAATTATTTTGAGTTAAGCATAACATGCTCAAGTCACAAGTAGTCTTGAAGCGATCGGTCACTACAAAAGGAACAGATCCAAGACGTCACCTGCTTTTTCACATGCTAATGCTGAAATCTCAAAAAGCAATTGGGCATTGGAGAGAAAGGTTCTATTTGATGTGATTGATTGGTTGTAATCAATTTGACCAAAGTTTCTCCAAGTTTTATTTTTAGATACAAACAATATTTGAGAGAATAATTGAGCGACATAATATTATCTGTACTAACTTAATAAGATAAGTCTTTTTATGCTATCTTGATTTTTACTCGTCGGCATTTTTATTTTACAGAAATCAAATGATATATACCCCTTATATCCTATACCCTATATATATATATAGACCCCTTACATAACAAAAAAGTTTTATGCTGTTTCTAAAAAACCGTTATGAACCAGTTAATTTTAAAAAGCTTATTTCTATTATCTCAAAAAATCAAGATTCCTATCAATTTTTTTTATTTTTCAATACTGATATCTAATGACACTAGTGAGGCTAGACAGCTTTTTGTATTTGTTAGAATTGAAATAGTTAATAATAAAAGTTCATATGTTGAAAATATAAATACCCCTAATAATAGAATATATTTATTTTATTGGTTAGTGTCTAGGATTATTATAAGGCTTTAATGGTTACACACACCAAGGTGTCAGTTAGGCAAAATGTTAATGGTCTAAAATAAATATCAGTTCTTAAAATGCAAGCCTTGTCATGAGAGGCGGGCGATTGCCCATGCCTGCCTCCATTGATATACGTGGGCTAAAAATCGCCAGTGCAAAACACCCTTTGCTGAACAATATAATAAAATAAAATATAAAATTTGATTGCAGATTAATAAAAACAAAAAAATGCGGTAACATAAAATCACTCAATTTTATTTATTATTTGCAAATTCAAATATATAACCAATACTACACTCACAAGATCAACTTAAAAATTTTAAAACAAAAAGAATGCATTTTTTTATCACTCAAGATGACGCCACACTTATTAGTTGAGTTTTTTCATTTTTAAAATCTGACAATGGAACATCCATAAATATTTATATCGATATAATTCAAGAGATATGTTCTCACACAAAAGATTCAATTTTACAAAAATTCACCACAGTAAACAATATTATTGTTTTTAGCTTGAGAAATCAACTTTTTTCGAGATTCTAGATATTTTCAAATTCGAAAATTATTTGTTTAGAGGATTTATTTATGTTTTTGATCACACTTTCTGAAAAAAAAAACGGGTCCTTGATGACATCACCAAAGCAGTTGTTAGCTCAAAAAATGTTTTCCTAGTTTGAGTTCAGTCGATAAAACTGTTTTATCCTTCGTAAAAGAAATAAATTTAGACATTTCCAAGACTCTTTGAAAAGAGAAAAATGATTTAAAAGAAGAATTCAAAACGCTGAAAAACAATATTATCTGTTTTGATAAACAATATTATTAATAATAATAACAGATAATATTTTCTCTTAAAAAAGCTAATGATTAAAATTATTTAATCAAGGGAAATCATTTCCTCCTAAAACAAAACAAACAAAACAAAATCCATGCTCAAAGAACAGTTTCTAATGATAATATTTCAAATCATTCGCAAAGAAATACAGAAGCACATTTTTTTGAATTTGACACCCTTCCAAATGTTATTAATTTACAGCCAAAAAGTATTCAGCAGCCACAACGGCAACTGTATTCTAAGGCTACTAGTGCTAACCGTGATATGAATAATATCACCACCCCATGTTCCACGTTTCAACCAAAGTAACCATACGTAGTTTGATGGTGAATTTATAACGGTTGGCAAAAGAAATTCGCCGATGACATTTATAAAGTACTACATCTTCTGATACATACCAGGAAAGTCAAATTACCCAAATTACCCAACAAAGTTTACAAGACTTTAGCTTTAGCGATTGATTTCTGGCATGTTAGAGATCAAAGACAGGTCTTTAAGGCGATGTTGGAAGAAAACATTTCAGTTCTTTATAACTTTCTTTGAAAATTTTTTACCTTTTATCTTGTATGTTATGGGTTTTTAATAGAAAATATTTCTATATAATAAATCGTAAGCAATAATTTTTAATCGCACGCTTATTTTGTCTACGATTTACTCATTGTGATCTGCGGATCTTAGAGCTGTGGGTTCAAACCTAACACAGAACCAATGATTTTCTTTTCCGTAAGCTCAAATTGGCGTTTATGGTAAGTTCACCAGAACCAAATCCATTGGAACCTTCTGAAATAAATAGCTTGAAGCTAATAGTTGGCCCCGCATTAAAAAATACATGTTAGAAATGCATTAAAAAATAAATAAAATTTACTAAAATTTGTGGGTGGGATTAGTAGCAATTTAAAATTTGATGTCATTTATGATAGCAAATGTGAGGTATTAAAAAAAAAAAAAACAAAAAAAAAATTCATTTAAGATTAAATAAGATTAATAAAGAATAAACTGCTTAATCTTCCACACCTTATAACTTTTTATTTTTTTTATTTCAGTTGATGTATTAAGTAGGTTTAAACATCTAAACTGTAAATATATAAACATATTTGCTCTCGTCCGCATGTTTAATTTAAATTATTTTTTCCATCACCTATTTTTTATTACAGTTTATTTCTCGTATGTATATGCTCTCGTCCACAGGTTTATTTTAACTTTTATTGTTTTCTATTGTTTATCGTTCCATCACCTAGACTTTGTGTAAAATTACTGCTCATTTTTCGGAAGTATGTTTACACAGTGCAGAATAATATTAATTACTTTGCTTATGTTTTGTACTATTCTTTCTACTTATAATTTATTTTCATTGCTCATACAAATTGTTTGCCAACATTGTTTTTAATCGTTTTTTGAGAAATTATGACAAAATTATACAAGAGTAGAAAATCATGTTCCTTTAAAAATGGAAATTTATTCATGATTGTCTGTTGTTCATGGAATAAAGTTTAGAGACAAACTACAAGTATGTAATTTTCAAAATTTATCTGCGCAGCCCAACCATGGTGGGCTGCGCTGGGTAGGGGTTGAGAAAGGAAAGGGGAAAAGGAATGAGGGCAGACAGCCCATGTAATAGACATTGCGCTGGCTTTATTAAGACCATCTATGCCTTTATTCATGACAAGACCTGAAAATGGAATGATATTTAGTTAGCAAGTCTATACTTTGCTAATATATCATATATGGTTAAACAAATAACTAAAAAAAAAAAAATCAATGGAAGTGTTTTGTGGCAAGATATGTTTTTAAAAAGAATAAGCTTTTTCTCTTAAAGTTGTATTTATTTAACTTTTTTTGTGTCTGTCTATTCATCATTAGTGACATTTGATAATGTTTGATGTTTGATAATGTTTTAAAACTTTATTTTTTTTTTTTTGAAATTTGGTATGAAGCTAATAATATAACGCAAAACAAGTAACAATTTCAGATTTAAAAAAAAAAAGATCTTGGTTTTTGAAACTGCACTTGAAAATGCCAAAATGCTGTAAATTTTAGCCTTAAAACGTTTCATAATTTTCTCAAAACCAATTCATTTATCTAATTATTATTATTTGTTTATTTTTTAAATTTCGCTTAATATATGCTTTTGGCTTATATGAGCACTTGCCTAAAGTTCTCTCTCTCTCAGCCCAAGCCCTTAAATGAGTCAAAATTTCTCCAAATATATAAATATATAATTTTTGATTATTCTCAAGGATTTCTAAATTCTGCTAAATATGTTCATGACGTTTAGAAAAATCGATTTTTTCTGAATAAAAAAATTTTTTTTTTTTGAATTTCTGATAATTGTTTTGGACTAGGAAGAGAAATATATAAAATTTATTCCCTTTTTAGATTTATCACACTAAGTTTTGACTCTGCCAAATCTTTGTTGACTTGGGAATTTGGGCAATTTTAGTGAATTTTTTTGACAGGACTTTACTAACTGTTTATTTCGGATAACTTACGCATGTTTTTAACTTTTAAAAATTGCACTGGAATCTTGACACAGGCATCAGTATGAGTCAAATTTGGTTCTATATTCAAGTTTTTGATATTTCTCAAAAGGTTATATTACCACTCTTTTATTTGCAAGTCCTTGTTGAATCCAACCATAATTTCCCTATCTCAAATAGTGTTTGGGAGAAGATATATCTCTTTCATATGTGGCGACTTTTCTCTTTAGGTGAATCAGTTGACTATAAGCAGCAACAATGGAGCGATGTTCATCTGCTAACGGGTTCGCTGAAGCTATATTTTCGAGAACTTCCTGAACCTCTGATACCTTTCAATTTGTTTGAAAAATTCATTGCTGTTCCAAGTAGGTTAAGAGTTCTTTGAGTAATAATTTTGAAAGCAACGTTTTTGTACACACAATTTTACAATATTGTTACTTTTTCAGCCTTTGACGTTATAAATTTTTAAGAAAAGTGATCACAGTGGACATTTAAGCCATCTTGCCATTAACCAAAAACTCTTATTGCCTAGCAACAGTCATTTTTAGGGTTTTTTATAAGCATTGTTTTGCAAGAGTTTTAACTCAGTTTGTCAAGAAATATTTTTTTATTGAGTTTTATTAAAATTTATTCGGTTTTTTTTTTTTTTTTTTTTTTTTTTTTTTTTTTTTTTTTTTTTTTTTTTTTTTTTATAACTTCTATTAAAAAGATGAAACACTGTTATTCTTATATTTTTTTTATTAAAATGCTTAAAATAAATGACGGCATCAATTTTTTTATTGCACCAACTCATTAAGAAACTAAAAGCATGGTCATTTTTGTAATTTCAATTTTAAAGAATTCTTATTTCTTTGGTTGGCCTAAAATTAGTTATTTTTTCAAAAAGTCATGTTTTTTTTTTTGTCAAAAATCCCGGTTTTGATCTCTCGACAAAACTTTCTCGAGATTTATGAATTGAAATCCTTGTATAAGAAAAAAATTGGTCTTATGTGTTAAAATAAGTTAAAATTTTGGCCTGGATGTATCTGAAAAAGCTTGAAGCATATGTGAAAACCTAAATCTCCAGAAGTTGTTTTATTTGATTTTCTGATTTTTAAACTCTCATTTCAAGTTTTAGTACAATTCATTTGTTTTGTTGTAAGATGATTGACCACAGAGATTTTTGGGTAAAATACTTTTTAAATTATTTTTTCTTACATAGAAAGGATAGGGTTAATTCCAAATATATAGTTTTTACTTTTTCTGTTGTTTTTTTTTTGATAGTTAAGCTATATATTTACTAAATTTGTTTCTTAGGAAGCCCGTTTAAAGCTGAGAAGATAAAGTTAATGAAAATGCATATCGAAGAACTTCCAAGAGAAAATAAAGAAACCCTTAAAGTACTCATTAGTCATTTAAAACGGTTGGTAGATTAATTGGTATTATCTTTGTGTTTCACGAAAAAATTTATAAAACACTAAAATTTTTTGAGGAATCGTTTAATTATTTGATTTAGAACTGTTGAGGTTATTTATAATTTCAAACAGCAGAAAATTAGATTTTTCATTTTGCTTTAACTAAGTAGATTTTCTAATATTTCTTTTTCAATAAATTTTATTTCTTGGAATTAAATTAAAATTTAGGCTATATAGCTATATTGGGTTTTGCCCAAAATAGTTAAAAGATATTTTTTCTATTTTTTTTTTTTTTTGACTTTTATTAAAATTTAGGACAGTTAACTTATGAATGCTAACTATTCCCTAGCTGGGATAGTTTAATATCTACTTGGATTTGTATTTGCAGAATATCGGATCAGTCTGTTAAATAAGTTAAATTATTAATTCAACATGGTTGTGGGTAAATTATTAACTGGACACAATGTTTAGTGGGTAAATTTAATCAATATAAATTAAATATTTGGGTTCATTTTATGAGACTGTTTTACATTGATTTTAATTTTGTTTTTATAGCTTGATGTTTATTAACAATGAATAAGCTAATGGATGCACCATTTCTAAGTTGATCTAAAGTCTAATTTTTCCCTATTTTTACCCCTTCTTTTAAGTACAGATTTGAATGGGCCATGTTAGCCAAAAAACCACATGAATTCACTTCTTTTTTTTTTTTTAATATTTAATTTTTAGATAATTTCTAGTAATTAATATTCCAAACTCAAAAAATATTTGTTTAAAAAACATTTTCTTCACCATACTTCAAAGGATAATATTTTATATTTACTATCATGGTTTTCAATTCTTTGAATTGTGATATTGTTTTATTATATTTGGTTGTTTAAATTTTTTTAGCGTAATGCAAAAATGTTCTCAAAACAGAATGCATTCACAGAATTTAAGCATCGTATTTGGTCCAACATTGTTATGGCCAGAAGAAGATTCTCATCACAATATGGCACTAATTACAATGTATCAAAACCAAGTCATTGAACTAATGCTTATAGAATATGAAAATATCTTCTTTGATTATTACTAGAGTTTTTATATTTCGTTTTATAGTAGATTACAAATAATTTAAAGTTTTTTAACTTATTAAATATCAGTTTATTCTAGTAGCCATAAAGTTAATGCAGCAACATGGTTGACTCAGAGAAATGTTTAGTGAATATAGTCTCTATTAAAATAGTCTCTAGGCATGTTTTTCTGTGCCAATTATTTACTTAATTTTGAAATCCGATGTTGTAGATTCAACATATATTACTTACTATTATGTTCTAAAAAGTTTAAATGTACAATCTCATGTTATTAAATCAATATAAAGACATTGGAACGTCATGATAATGAAATTGGGATCAAACCATACCATCTGAAAATTTTAAATTTTTGAAAAAATATCCTTTTTTTCTGTAGTTTTAGTCCTCAAGACAACATTTTCTAAATTTTCTGTAAACCTATTATTGTATTTTTTTCTTATATATATTTTGGCAAAAAATTAAAGAATTACTAAAGGGCATCTTTTGATCCATCAAAAAAATTTTTCTGATACCCAACCATAAACATGTAAAAATTGGTCCAGAAGGAAATAAATTTGATTTTTGCTCTGTGATTTTATTGCATTACGTAGGAAATATTAGTTTGTTGTCTGCCACAGAGATTTCACTTGACTAGGGAATGATTGTTAGCATTAGTTGGCTAATGCGTAATTTAACGATAAAAAGGCTCAGTTAGAAAGAGTTATCACGCTTTAAAAAACCTTGGTCCAACAGTTCGTTAAATTAATAGACCTATCTTTGCTACCCGTGTTAGCATATTAATGAAGCAAGTACTAATAATAATAAAAATTGATAATTATGAAGTATATTTTAATTCTGCAGAAACAATGTATTAAATAATTAAAAGTTATTCCTGATTACTTTGTCATAACGACCGTTTTGAACAGGCGCCTGACTGCATGAAGGTTTTTAAAAACTTTTCAAACCTAAAGCAGGTCAATACAAAGAAATACTTTTACCTAGCCAAGGGTACATTAGTCTCTTGCGTTAAACAGCATTTTAAAGTTACAAGTTCTTTTAACCTGTACGCTGCTGAAACTCCTTTTTTTTTTGAAAAACTAAAAAATGTTTAACAGGTGCAAATGACAAGCATGCCAAACAGACTATTGGCGTGATATAAATTTAAACTGCACTTGAAAAAAAGGATAATTTTGCGGTCAACTTCGTCGTGGTAAAAGTCACATTGATGGCTGATTTTGGTTTGAAAAATAGTCAATTTACAGTAGCGTACTGTAAATGACAGCTGCTTGTGACTGGAGTTACAATAATTCTAATTTCTGATATTCCACCATATTTATTGTTTTTTTAATTTTTTGGTTGTTATAAAAATAATGTATAGATAATTTAAAGTTATTAATTAATAAGGTAATTAGCAGATTTAATGATTATACGTGTATATTAGTAGTAATAACACCACTAAATGGAATATATGAAATATAAAATGCACTTTTATATAATATATATATATATATATATACATGAATTAGTTGTTTTTGGTATCAAAGTGAATGGTGTTGTTTGATTAAAGTAATTTTAATGGTGTCTTTAGAACTTTAGAACTCTTTATTTTTCTGTTGCAAGGTACTTAAATTCATTAATTACAATGAAAACATTTTGCTGCTGAGCTTAATTGTCACATATTGGTTTTAAAATAACTTTCCTCTCATTTTCTGAATTGCCATTTTGTAGATGTGTTGTCTGCTCCAAGTTAATGGCAATTTTGGGCCTAAATTCTTTCTGTTTTCACAGAAAGAACTAATTTTGTAAAATTTGTTTTTCTTTTCTTATCAGGAGTTCTTCTTTTTAAAAGAATTTTCCACGATATGTTTGTTTTTGAAAAAGCTACCATTTTCTTTTATCTGTTTTTGCCTATGTTTAAATGTTTCAATGTTATAAATATTATAATATATTTCCCTAAATAAAATTACTCTTTTTTGAATAACCAATACAGTTTGCATCTCCTGTCTGCAGAATGGACATTATTCAGCAATTCATGCATATTTTTTTATGCATAGTTATTTTTCTCACAGTAGGGACTTCATAATATAAAAATTGTGAAGAAAAAACGATAGATAAAAAAAAAATTGGCTAAACATGCTAAAATTATTGGCGGAAGCTGTTAAAGGGCATTTGCATATTTAAATTCAGTTTATATTCTGTTTGTCTAGTTATGTCACTGAAAGTGGGGTAATGTATGTTATTTTAATTAAATATTAACCCTTGTGGTACTGATCAAATATACCCTCAATTAAAAATTTTCTGTAAACATGTTAAAAGATTCAAAATCACCAAATTTGAAATTTAACAGACAGGTAGCTAGCACCACAATAATTGAAACATTATCTTTTGTTAGCTTTGTTTTTTTTTAGTTTAATTTTTGTAATTGTATTTTATATGCTTTTTGTTGCTTTGGTTTATAAATTTATTACTTTTGTCCAAATGAAAACATTTTAAGATGAAAAAATCTATAGCGTTTTTTAATTATATATATAAAAAAATGTACTTTTTTTTTCTTTTTTTTTTTTTTTCTTTTTTTTGAAGAATCACATTTTGTATTAGGAATTAATAAATACCTTATACTTATAGATTGTATTATCTTTTTTGCTCAGATGCTTATTTACCTTATTTACCTCATTAAGTTTAAGAATCTTATAAATAGGATCCTCGTATTTGCTTTTTTATCCATCCATTGGTATCATTCGATTTTCCTCTTGAAATTGTATTCCGATTGTGGTTAAATTTTGCTTAATGTTAGAAAATATGGTGTTCAATTTTATTGGGTCTAGTTTCCAAGCTTTAAAACTAACAATATTACCTGATTTTTTTTTCTGTTACTTTTGTTATGATCCTGTTATGATTTATATGATGTTTACAAATATTATTTAAAATAATTTTAACATGTACCCCAGGATGCATGTTCCTGAGCAGTTAAAAATTTTTCCAAAATGATTTTGCTCAATTTTTCTGAAGGAATCATCAGATTAATCTGTTAAAAAATCGTACGATATTAGAAATAATAAATATTTTCCAAAATTTTGACCATTTGGAAGTTTTAGCAGGATTTTTTTAGGTTTTTTATATGATTTTTGAGTAGATTTTTCGTTTCTGAACCTGGGTCCTAATTATGTTCTAAAATTATAACCTACCCTTATAATAAAGTCTCTGTAAATCATGCTGATCTATTAACAACTTTGAATAAATATTCTGATTTATATACTTGGATTATAGACTATTTTTTCGTTTTTTATAAATTTATAAAGCTTTTGATTGAAGCTCTATATGGAGTAGCAGACTATAGAAGACTTGACCAATGTTTAAACTAAATTTCTGTTACCTTTTTTGTTTTTTTTTTTTTTAATGATACTTTTTAAGCAAATTTCACATTTTGCCTTTATCTGAAAATTAGGTGAGAATTTTCTTTTTAATTTTGTACGAAGATAAGTGGCCATAGAGCATTATATAGCCCTTAGGCATTTTACCTAAAATTATTTCTGAGGTTTAAATGTGTTCTAAATGGGGAATGTGTCAGAAAATATTTAATTGCATTTTGTAGATTTTTCTTTCACAACGAATTCTAGTTATGGTGGTTTGATACTAGTATAAATTGTAAAATGTTATAAGTATACTAATATAGATAATATAATATAAATATACTAATATTATATTAGTATATTTGTATTATATACTAATATACTAATACATATTATATTAGTATATTTACAT
>JAUZNK010073461.1:0-13813 GCA_035046665.1 Euphysa ruthae | reverse complement strand
TATATATCCTCGTGCTAGCAATTTGTGCAATATAACATGTCTTTTGTTTAAGAGTATTTCAAAAAAATCTTAGATCTCGGCTTCAGGGCCCGGAGAGTTAACTTCCCAGGAGTCTTGCCACACTATAATAAACTTCAATCAAAGAACTCTAGCGCCAAGATAAGAAGACGACAATGAGATTTGCTATGGTTCTCACCACTGAATATTGGTCTGCGCTCCCTTCGTGACTAAAAAATGGAATTGCCTCAAAGGAGAGTTTTCAGATTTTTTAAACTAGCAAATAGGTTCGGAGGTTTATGAAGAAATGGCCTCCTAAAAATGCCCATTTTACAGACCCAACAAAAACCACCAAGCCGAGCTTCTTTTTCTCCCACATGACAAACTCTGATATAAGACATACAAGTGTAATTTGAAACTGGTAAATGTGTCCTCTCGCTACAAAGCTGCATTAACATTGACCTCGAAGTCAGCGAACGAAACAGCCCTGGCATTTACCAGTATATACCAGAACGGACAACTTGTATGGCCAAGCACGTTGATGTTCAGCGGTGGGCATGAATTTAAGGTGGTAGTCACTAAGCCTATATCTAAGACGGGTCCATCAAGAACAAGCAAGTTATCATGGGTCGCCGTCTTTTTTCAAATCCTTTGAACCTCGTCTGACTGAGCGACTTTTCAGGCCGCATGCACAACAATAAATAGACACTATTATTGTTGTGTAATTTCGTTTTATTCTACCCACTTTAGTGGAAAATATTAACAATACACCAGCGCGAACAACTGGATACCGGCGGTAGCGATCAAAATTCTAATCATCCCATTATTAGCCAAGAAAGCTCACCTATAAGACGTACTGTAGCCTATCAGCACAATGGTCTGTATTGCCACCAACAAAGAAGACCCAAGAACGTTGGTCGCCGATGTGCGGCCGATCCATTGTGAACGCATAATCCTATACGATTTTTGCGAAACTTCTGAACCTGTGCAACATGCACTCTACTACACTGCAATCTCAAAGCACGGGTTCACAAGGTCACAGTTGTTACATTTGGCTCTCCAGAATTGACCTCAATCGTCTGGAAAATGATCAAACCGATCTTCGCTTTTGTCGGCGAGTACACATTTGGCATGTAGTTTGAACGTTCCATTTGTAATGCCCTTTACTGTCGTTTTTACAGTCGATGCTAAAGGTCTGCCCAAGGCAATCGGTGTAACAATATAGCAAGAGATTTTTCTCGTTATTTACACTGATTTTGTCTGCAGCGTTGATCATATCCAGGATAGGTTTGAGGTAAGACCCTCATAATCTGATCCATCAACGTCACACTCGATATCACCGTGTACCTAACATTGCTTATCCTAAAATTGAGGCTATGTTCTACCACGATCAACCGACCCGGAGGCCCGATTCCGATTGTCTTTCACTGGATACGATGCACAACCACCCAACCTTTTTAATTTCACTCGAATAGTAGCCCTCCCACGAATATCTGTAAAAGCACTTGAATTTTCGTTCTTTTGCTTGCCTTAACTATCTCGTGACTTCCAGGTATGGTCACTATCAGACCCTGTTTCCTGTAAAGGTGGGCCTTTCTGTCGTCTGGGTCAAAACCTATATTTGGAAGGAGTTCAGAGTGATTTTCTTTGTGATGTTGAAGTAGCCTTGACTTTCTCACATAGTAGGTTTGTGAAACACACCTAAATATCACCCAATATTGCGCTTTGCAAATCTTGTTCGAATGTCACACCTGTGAAATTACTAAGGAAAACATTTAACTGGTCGCGGTCTGGCTGACACCACATCAAGCTTTTAACAGCATGTAGCGCTTATGTTGGGACTTTTTGGCAGATAGTGTAGGAAGAGCAAACTGACCATTGCTCTCCACACACTTGGAAAAGGCATCGATAATCGGTGTTGAACTGGTGTATATTTGACCCAGCCCACTCTCTCAGCATTTTGTGTGTGCCTTTTATATCGTCCCACAAAGAAATCTGCCCACGGTCCGCAAAACATATTACTTGACAATTTTGGTGGGCCAGGTAGTCGAGTATGATCTTCAGAGCCTTAGTTGGGACCTTAAAGCATTCGTCACACACTTGAGCAAGGTTGTTGAGTCGATGACCTAGGGAAATAGGGTCCACCCCCTCATCGGCTTCATGTTGATGATGCAGAAGTAACGATGGAAGGATTGAGCTTGGTGGGATACCAAGCCAAAACGAAGGTTATCTCGGTTTGAACCGCCCAGGTCGTATGCCGGACTGAGCACAACCAGTTTGTGCCCAGTAAATGTTTTCAGGACCCTCTCCGTACTGCTTCCACCCTGACCAGTCAGATAAATGTGTGCCACAGTAGCTGCAACGAGACTAAAGGGAAACGGGGCAATCTCGTTTACTTACAAAAAGATTTGCCAACAGGTTCTATTATCCAAGCTGCAGCCACTCGTATCCGGGTTGCTTGTGTCGACATTGCACATAACTAAAATAGCTAATATACTTAAAATTGTCCTCAAAAAGTAGGCCTTTGACCGCAATTTGACGAGATTTGATGTAGATGTCATCTGCGAAACCCCTTAGGACGTCTTCTTGGGAGAAACGTCTCAGCATCATTCGTAGCGCGACATTGGCTTATGTGAGAACAAATGCACGTTTAGTAAGTAAGTCCTCAAACTTGATGTAATGGATGTTTTCTTCTTTCTCGAAGTTCAAGAGATGTTCATTCCTCCTAAAATTTTACAGAATTAAGCAGCTTCGTTGGGGTCACGGACAATATTTCTAGAATCGTCATCGTGCCTAGCGTAATTCCCGACGAACCGAACAGCAAGTTATCTGAGTGGAAGTTTAATGCTGATTTTTGTGCCCGTGCTACAGACTAAATCAGAGAGAGTGACTTCATTCAACTTTCCCAACGTCAAATAAGTCTTTGAGCTATGGAGTTGGGATCCATACCTGGTTTTCACGAAGATTCTTTCTCACGCGATCGACGGTATACAGATGGGTGTTTGGATCAAACAGTTGAGAGCGTTCGGTCAAAGCACAATGCACGTTGGGTACCCATACTCAAGGACAAGGTCAATCGTATCACCAATCCCTCCATGGAATAATCTTTACAAGCTAGATAGGCTGCATACATATCCAAATGGTGATGTTCTCCTGTTCGCCAACGTCCTTTGTGTTTTCTTCATTGGTAGCCGTTAGGCAACGGCTTCTCACATACAGGGGCCTTCCCGACTACCAATGATACTTTAACAATTTCGATCGCTTCTGGCGGATAGAGACCAGTCATTCTCATTGGTGTGTTGTTGTTCATGTCAGCTACTTCAACGGGAAGCACTGCTAAACACTCACGGCTGTAACGACCACTGTCTAGTTCTTGTTGTGTCTGCGCCAGACAAATATTAAAGATCTCGACGAAATCCTGCGATTTGTAGTGGCCTGGTTTTGTTTGACAGTTTTTATTTCCCAAAAGAATGTGCGGTGCCCTAGTATGATATCGTCGGCGTCTAATGAAAGACGAATGAAAAACAACTTTTAAGACCAGAATACAGCAAATAATTGCGAGAAGATGGTGCGTGTGTGGAGGTGCCGGAAATTGACAATGACCCTCTATGTGTGAGGTACCAATAGGCACCTTGTGATGCATCGACCTTCAAATCAAACGTCGATGTGATTACAGTTGTGACCCCAAGCCTTAACGCCGACATCCAGTGCGGAAAGGTACCTCCGTACGTCAGAGGAGCCCTTTAATTTTTCCCCTAAAAATGGCTAATATGCGCTCTCAGGCTCCATTCTCGATCTAGCGGTCAGCTGTAGTCGAGTCAATTCATAGTTTACCAAAGTTGCAGAGTTCTGTATTATCTCCCCTTTAAATGACATGCACGCACAAATGCTAAAATTACTGGGCTAAGCAGAGGTCCGCTCCATGTTTCTTTCACCTTAAACTCACTGCACAGAAATTCAAACAATCTTAGATTAAATTTTTTACGATTTGTTTTGACTATTAGATATATTCGTATAAAATCGGTATACCGATTATAGCATAGAGCAATTGAAAAATATTGAGAAAAAAAATTGAGATCGGTTGCTATGATAAATAGCTGCTAAGTAAACGAAAAGTTTTAACTCACCCGCACCGACCTTAATTGCAGAAAAACGGACATTGATGTTGATATAAATATCTCCCCTTTGAAGAGATGAAGTTTTTAATGATATAATTTTTTTAAAAGATTAAAGAATTCTATCACGGCGCGGTAAATTCTACCCATTTAAAAATATCATTTTGTTTTTTTTTCGCTTTCTCAATACTCAAATTTAAAATTATTTAAAGAAATCCATTCCACTTAAAACACAGATCATAGCAATATAAAAAACTTCTAAAAATTTCAAGAAATATGACTAATCCTTTCTTGAAATTTCGTAGCCGTCGTACTGCAAAGAACTATTTTGAGAGAATCGCGTTTAATGTTTAAAATAGCAAAATATTTCATAAATATAAGTAAAATAAAACCAAAAATCAATCTTTATTCTATATTTGAAATAAAGTATGACTAAAATTTTCTCAAAATTCTCTGGCCGCATATCGATTTACCATCCGCTTCCTCCTTTTTATCGTCTTTGCTCTTGATTTTGCCTTGCCTGATTTTTCTACGTCTTTTCGTGTTGTCAGTGTTTTTATATGTTTAAGCAAATAATCGTTTCTGTTTGATTGTCTAACGAACTTTTAGTCAATATTTTACAGAGATCATGTTGAGTTCTTGAAACACAAATATACTGGCCTTTTGACCAATGTTAAAATTATCTATTGAATCATAAAAATCCAATTCTAAAGCGAAAAGGATATGTAACGGGTTTTCAGTACGCAAACTAAGATCACTGAAGCTTTCATTTTGGTTTTATATGCAATTTAAGCATTTATAAAGTAAGTTTTCATGACTCAGTTCCTCAAATATTGGCTTTAATTTGCCGACTTCTGGTAAATTGAGTCCTGGTTTGAACGTTTTCGCACCACCGGCTTTATCTTTTATGTACTTGCAACAAGCTTTTGGTACCTACAGGATAATGAGGGGAATGCGATTCATTTTTACTTCTAGAAACAAAATGAAGTAATGTAGCTTTTGTTGCTGCTTGCATCGCTTTTAAATTTTGCCATTATCAATAGATATAACCGTAACAACAACATTGTTTGAAACAAAACCTCGACGTTGCCATGTGCCATCGCACGAATTCCCGGTATAAACAACAACAGTATTTGACATACTTTCCTGAGCTAGTGTACTGTTTTTATGGCCTTTGTTATAATTCTAACACATTTGCCATATTTTTTTTGAGTTATTGGTGGGGATATATCCATCCGTTACGTAAAATTTCTGATACTTCCTGATATTTCCTGTCCCAAAGAACGCACCGTGTAAACTTATCGGTTGTTGATATCAAAAAGCAAAACCTCTTCTAAAATTTTTCTAAATGCATAAAAACTTGAATTAAATTGCATATTGAAAATTTTAGTTTCATAAATTCAGCAAGTCCTTGTCTTTTATTTAATAATCCGATAAAACAAGATATTGTCTGTGACTTTACGCGCAAGAAAATATTTTCAAAACGTTAAAAGCTCAC
The DNA here is from genome assembly GCA_035046665.1 of Euphysa ruthae. Classification (NCBI taxonomy): domain Eukaryota; kingdom Metazoa; phylum Cnidaria; class Hydrozoa; order Anthoathecata; family Corymorphidae; genus Euphysa; species Euphysa ruthae. Next base: position 8,203 of record JAUZNK010073461.1, on the reverse strand, counting down.
AGCAGCGTCCACAATCCTATAACCAGATATTTTAGAACAATTTTGTTTTGGTGATCGGTGCAACATATTAGCTATAAAAAATTCTCCGCTAAATGTGCTGCTCATTCAGATGTGAAGAGGGAATTATATGTTGTTGATTTAAGTAGCGACAAACAGTATTGCAGTTGCAACAATAAAGATTTTAATAGAAACTGAGTGCTTTGCGAAAAATTTTTTGGTGTCATAGATAGCGGTTTAAGAAAACTTGAAGAATTTTCTTCGCTATTTCGAGACCATGTTTGGATGGTTTATTTCAGTCAAAGGTTATTGACGAACCAATTTGCGATTCACTTGAAGTGATCCACCATGTTCCCAATAACGTAGAAATGAACACAACGTGTACTCAAGTGAGCAACAAAGCGCCAGACGTCACAAAATCACTTGAAGTTACAAACAATCTCCCAACTAGTCGCTCAACACCCTTAAGCATACTAAAGAATGACCAAGTAAACCTTTATGTCAAACTCAAAGAGTTTTATGATTTCATTTATCCAAGACCGACTCTTCATTTTTTAAGACATATTTAGATGAAGTAAACGCTCTTCTTAACTCTGCAAAGTCGACCCTACAGAAGCAAAAAAACTCAAATTCATTTGAAAGAAAATCGCCAACTAAGAAACGGAAAAAATATTTAACAATGCTTCTGGGTTCAGGATAGGCTAAGGTTTTGGCAATTAACACCAAACATCCATTTTCAAACAGATTTGGCCAAAGAGCCGAGATGACGCGTCAGTTCTATCATGCCAAGCCATTTTTGAGAGAAGAGCACAAAAAGCCCTTACTAGATTTGCATTTAGTAGTGTGTCCAATTTGTGCATTTTTTTCCATCCAGCCCAAAGCTGAACAAGATAAATTGATTTTAACTAAATCAATTCGAGTAAACAGTCTCAACAAAATAAAGGAAGCAAGCATTTTCAGCCAAACTAACATCAGAAATAGAACAAAGTGTAGTGAGTCGAAATATGCTAATAGATGACGCAATCAATTCAGTGCTTGCAGTCTTAAAACGACTGTTTCCTGACACTAGTGGCTTTGAAGGTACGTGATAAGGATTATTAAGCTCATTTAGTAACCATATAACAAACTTTGTACAAACAATTTTTGATGCGGGACATTGGACTACTGTATTTGTTCTTAGATAGAATGTGGTAAAAAATATATATTTGTAGTGTATTTTCTATAGTAAATACTATTAAAATGCACTCCTTTTTCATTATAAGCATAGCGTTTATAAGCTTATCTAGGCTGGGATTCCTTAAACTATAAGCATATTCTGAGGCTGGGGAGAAAGACAAACATTACTTTTTAGGACCGTGTTTTTCTTTTACATAAAAAATTCGTCAATAACATTGAAAATGATTCCATCACCTTTGTTCTCACTGACCAATCAACGCAAGCCATATTTAAAATTTTATCGCGATAGACGGAAGCTTTCTAGTTTTACCATACAGAGGTAGTTTAAAAAAGTAGTTGAAATATCACTTTGAGTAAAGACAGGAGCAACTTTTTAATAGCTTCACAAAATTCACTATACTAAGCATACTCTAAGTATAAACTAAGGCAGAAATTGTAAGCATATTGAGGTTGGACTCAAAATATAAAGAAAAAAGTGGTGGCATTGTTTGGTCAAAGGAACTAAGTAAGAAAATGTCGTTGTAGGTAAAAAGACTGTAACAAAAGTTGCTTTGAAAGGAATTTTCAATGGAAGTCAGCTGAAGGTAAAGAAACTAGGTAAAGCTGTGTTAATAAAATATAACTAGAAAAGTGTTGCATATGAAGATTTGTTTAATTTTGAAATTTTTTTTTCAGGTAAACTATTGTTATTCATTATCAAATGGGTGATTAACTCACGATGTGCGGAAAAAAAATATGCGATCTTGTATAAATTTAAGAGTCCTCAACTGAGGTCAAAATATTACCTGTTTAACAGCAGAAAAACGGAAAAGATTGTGGTTTCTTTTCTATTGCTTTTTCAGTAGATGCATTAACAAACAAAGAAACGCTTGGTCAATTAAACGACTTATCCCAGCTGAGATCACATTTGCTGAAGAGTTTTCGTGATGAAAATTTCACTTAATTTCCGCGTCGTGAAATTAGCCGAGTAAAATTGTGTAAATCGATTGTCGTGAATCAAGATGTGTTCTGTGTTTGTAGGCGACCATTTTTTGACTACGATGCTGAGAAAGATAACGGCTTGTTTATGGCTGAGTGCTCAAAATGCTATGAGTGGTTTCCCCTTCATTGGACTCAAATTTAAAAATACATCGAAGTGTATTCAACAATGATATCAACACTAAAAAATGGATTTGCGATAGATACTAAAAACTAACTACCGTTGTTTGTAGACATTGTAGAAGTAGAATATTTAATGAGCAGTATAAATAAATCCTTTATGTCTATCTGTTATTTTACTACCCTTGTTTCGTTTTGTGACGTTGCTTAATATTTTTAACTAATAAACAAATTTCTAATAATATTGATTTTGAATGAATTTTAACATTAATAAAATGAATGATAACATGGATGATTTCAATCTTCGTGATTTTCAAATATTGTTACAAATCAATTTGATAATCAGAGTGGTTTTTTAGGTGAAAAATGTATTGTAAAAAAAATCAGTGATAAAGAAAGGCTTGGGTATATTATCTTGATAAGTATAAATAAAGTCCCGCAAAAAGACAGAAAAGTTTTTTAACGTTTGTTACGTCTTTTTATGTAACACTACATCGCAGAGACCATATATCTATCAAAATTTTGGTTCTGAGCAATATTTCATCTAGCCACTTCCAAATGAACCACTAGAAATGAACACCAGTATTCAAATGACATTGAGAAAATGCAGACCCAATGTTCTTTAATAATTTACATTGTTAAAAACTCCAAATCGAAGTAAATAAAAGATATCAATAAATAATATCGCTTATCTTAATTGCAATACATAGAAAAATAAAATTTATTTAAAAAAATGTTTAAAAAAAAACGGTCTGCCATTTAAATGATAAAAAATATTTCCACATTTTTGTGAGTAAATATTGTTCAACAAAAGAAGATATAAAACAAAGACTTGTATGCTAGCAAACGTTTACAGATTTTTGTCTTTTATCATTATTTATTTTGTAAAATAGTTATATATACATATATATATATGTAATAAAAATTTTTTGGAATTTTTTGTTGGTTACACGCGCATGATATGTAGTTTCAAATGAGAATAGGCTTTTTAAACAGGCTTAAAGAGCTACCGCATTTAAATATTACTGGAAGACTGTTATAAAATAAAGCATGCTTTAAATAACTAAGATTTTTTCCGTAGCTAGATGTTTGTTCCGGAGGAAGTTTTAGTATTCTACCTGTCCGAAAAGTGTAGGGAATTTGTTTTATTAAGTTTTCCCACATTAACTCTGGGATTAATCTATTAACAGACTTATACCCTTCAATCACAAGCAGATGGAGATATTTTTAATGAATACCAGCGAATCCCTGTGAAGGCGCGACAGAAAGTTGTCAAGAGAAACGTCAGATGCATATAAGGTAGTATCATCTACAAAGTTACAAATGTCACAATCCAAAACAAAAATAAATTTAGAAAAATATTAAAGAAAAGAGGCCCAAAAATAGAGCCTTGAGGTACACCTAAAATTATATTCAACATTGACTGAAAGTAGAATCCAGCTTTATTCTTTGTTTCCTTGAGCAAAAGTAACTTTTTACCAACTTAAAGTTTAGCTGGTAATAAGTGGTGAGGGATACAAACGTATGCTTTAGACAGATCCATTGGAATGGTTCCAGCTATAACTTTAGTGTCAAAACAATTTTACCACTTCTGAATCAGTCGAAACAAAGTATGCTGAGTTGAATACCCTTTTGAGAAAACCACATAATAAAAGCGAAAATTTTCCACTAAAAAAACGAATTGTTTGTGTAAAAAGTACAACACTTTAAACACCGTTGTAAAAATACTAATAGGACGATAATTTCCTTTGTCTAGGGTGTCGTTTGTGAGCTGGAAGAATTATTATGCCCATTTCAATTCATCAGGAAAACAACAACTGTTAATTGAAGTATTAATGCAATCAGTTATATAGGAACAATGAAACTGGGGCAATGACTTAAGAGTTCATAGTGGAATATCATTGCTACCTTTTAAGTTCATGATGATTTCAAAAACTTCGTTTGGTTTTATATGGTTAAAATCAAAAATCCTTGATTGCAATAATACTGGGATATAAGTCAAATACTGAAATTGGATGATGTACAGGCAACTTTGAGATAGGATAAAAATGGGGCAAACCATGGTTGAATTTTTAGAGAATAGGTGATATTAACAAAATAATTACTAAAGATATTTACAAGAAGTAGGTTGCTTGAGATAAGACTTTTGTTTTCAAAAAGAAGAATTTCTTCTTCAGTATTTATAGGTTTGCTAGATAGAAAAGGTTTACATGCTGTCCAGAAAGACTTAGCACCCTCTTTAATAGTAACGCTACTAAAGAAAGATTTCTTCTCTTTTCGAACAGGGTTAGCAAAAAAGTTCATTTGTCTTTTATAGGTATGAATGTCAATTAATTTACCAGACTTGTTTGCAAGGTTTTTTAAACTTGCTCTTTTCATGAGTTCCTTGGGAAGGTTTTTGGTGACAAATGGTTGTCACCTCTTAAAAACTTTTTCTGACGGGGCGTATTTATTTAAAAGATTTTAAAATATATAATCATAAAATGACTAACCACATCAAAAATTTTGAATTTTTCAATAGACATCTCGAATACGTTAAAATGATATCGATGCAAGCAGCACGAGATGATTTGAAGCAGGTCTTTACTTTAATTGGATTAGAGAGATTATAATTTTCCCACAAACTCAACTAAGTGTGGATTACTGTGCTGCAGATTCATGCCACCACATATAATATAATAATCGTATTTCTTCAGATAATAATCAATTAATTTAAATAAACTTTTAAGAATAAATTAACTAACGTTTTGCTAGGGGCTACACACAGGAAAAATAAGCTATTTTCTTACACCAAGAGTGAGTTCAAACAGAATTACTTGAATGTCTAAGTTCGACGGATAACCAAAAAGTTCCCTAACATTCCGGACATCTGCTCTTAAAAGTACCATAAGACCACAACTATTTCTACTGAAATCAAGTTTCAGCGATTTCTTAGTACCATGAAGTAAAAACTGGGTATCAAGGAATATATCATCTAGTGTTAGTTCCGCTATTATTTTATTTTGAGTATCTTAAGTGGGCTAATAGAATCGTCTCCACCTAGTGCAGCCGAATAGCCTTTTTCCACCTTTCTCCTTTCTTTTAGAAAAGCTCGTAGCGAAGTATTGTTTTGCCCTGCATTTACTTGAGATCATCTATATATGGTCGAGTTGGATGCAATTGCGTGTGTTGTTTGGAAATCTTGCTCGCCACTGTTTCCGATAAACTTGCGATATACTAAGAACACGTCCCTTTTGCAGTGTAGCGGTGGTCATTTGAGTCCCCTCTGTCAACGTATATATAATTCTAAAAAAAATAGCGTCATATCGAGTTCGAGGTATTAGATAGTTGCCTACCAACGCATCCAGTGAAGATTTTCATATCTATTGCGAAAATTTGCGGTAAAACAACGTTAATTTAGGACCTCCTACTCATCTCACAGTCACAATATGAAGGGCTATGCCTTTGTGCTTATCGGCCAGACCAATCAGCGTATTGCGAGATCACAACCACGTTCAAATCTCACGATTACGACGTACATTGCTATTCCTGAAGAGCCAATCGCGTTCGACCCGACAAAGAAGAACATTCTCATTGTGAAAGATCTGATAGGAGAGGCAAAACGGTCGAAGTATTTCGACCACCTGATAAGGGATGGGAGTAAACACAACAGCACCACACTCATCCTAGTGTCTCATTGGTGTTGAAGAAGTGGAGATGCACGGCGCCAACGTTAACAAATGCAATACGTGTGTCTGTTTCGGTTCTCAGTCGACATAAGACAGTCCAAAGCTTAGGTTGTCAATTACCCCCGATGCCATAGATCTTTATGGAGTTCTATAATGACGGGATCAGTCAAAAATATAGGTCCCTCATAGTTGATTTATCTAAAGCATATTATATCGATAAACCTCTGCGATTTAGATGTGGAGAGTGGGGTCTCATATATCCAAACGCAGCCGAGTTTTAATTATTGGTGAACATATTTGGACATGACATTAAGTCCGGTGGCACTAGAGATAAACGTGGCTCAACGAGACTAATTGCTCTTAAAGAAGACCTGGCCCTTAAAGTCTGAGGGGTGCTTCTGGTGCTTCTGGTTATAAAAGAAAACCAGGGTGGCTTGGACCTTAATGTGTTTCTGGTCATAAAGGGGGACTCCGAGAGCGTGAATCTTCTAGTGCTTCTGGTCTTAAATTTGGACACGGAGTGCAACCATTTGTGGAGAAAAACAAAACTCATGCGTCCAATATAGGTATTTCTCAAAATAAGGATGTCTTACTGATCTCTAAATTAACACTTCTATAGGACGGTCCAGCTAGTCTAGCGTCAACGAAAGGGCAATATTGAAGGACGCTCCGGAGATTACCGTGTCCTGTATATCACCGACACCGACACTAGGGGTGTGGGTACCAGGAAGTACTCACAAAACACCAAATGGGATACGTGACATATCCCCAAATTTGATGAAAAACCGTCTGGAAAGCGCCACGTAGTCCTTAAGGCCACCACATTCCGGGGGTGTAAAGCTCCATTAGTATTTACGAGGCACCACAAGGGCCTACCGCCTCCCCATTCCGGGATGCAAAGTGACATTAGTCCATGGTGTAATTCCCCCAATTGTCCCTCGGATGATCCACGAGGACCTATGAATCCTCCATGTGCTGAGTATAAACGCCCCAATTTCCCCTGACCTAAGAAATTAATATTTCGTATTTTCACCGACAGTTTGGATTGGATTTCAGGGAAATAATGTAGTCATAGAAATAATCTTGTTTCTGTCCTATACACAATTATGACAGAGTCTGAATTGATTTAAGATCAGTGGCCATTTTAATTGGAAATTTGTTTCTATATAGGTAAATAAAAAATAATGAAATACATTTGTTCGAGGTGGAGAACTCAGATCTCAGGTAAACATGGAAATAATCTAATTTTTTATTTAAAGTCATGACAGAATCTCAATAGATCGAAGGTAGTCATAGAAAATATTTTGTTTTTTCCAATAAAAAGTCAGGTAATATCTCAATTGGTTTCAAATGCTCATAACAATAATCTTTCTGCTTACTTCGAATGACTCTTTTCAGCTTTTTCCTCTTGCATGTAAAAGGTGAATATCACCCATCTTTTCCAACTAAAAACACAATGTATCACGGCTAAGCACCATCTTTTAGATTATAAAGTTTTTGCTGAGTGTAATCGTATTTATTTGGATATTTAACTCAAATGCTTCCAAATTAACACTTTTCATTGACCCATCATCTTTTGCAATATTCATCCAAAATCTATGTTTCTGATCACTTATGCTGGTGGGTGTACTCATGGTTTATGTCATTTTCTATTTTCTCAAGAATTTGTTTTGATTTACTCTTTGGTATAGCATAGCGCCCACTTGAAGTAATCTCTACTGGAAACTCTTTTCAAAGCATACTTTCAAAACATTGCTTTCCCCTAACAAAATCCATTTTCATTCCAATCTCATTGTATCTTTACTTAACAGGAGTGGCAACTCACATGGCACCATATCCGTATTAGTGGTCACATCTTGATCCGCAGTATAAGCCGGTATCGACACACACCACAACGAGTTAATTACATCACCATACCCAACTTAAACTTTGTTTTGCTCTGATATTCTCTCACTTTAATTCCACCTTCAGTAAATATCAATTTTCCATAACATTTTAAACAAGTTTCTCGGCATAATTTTTTACAGCCGCTATCCAGAACTGTAGCTTTCATGGTTTCACCAACAAACCTTTCTGTATAGCATTCATGTAATTCTTTGGTAAACTTTTTACTCCTTTGGTTTTCTCGATAATTCGACTCAATCTTATCTTTGCTACTTTTAGCACAATGGGTAACAGACTGGCATATCAAACTCCTTGAAGGATTACCACTACAATATAAAGGATGGAGTTTTCTAACACTTTTTTATTAAGGATGAAACTTT
>JAUZNK010073450.1:0-13814 GCA_035046665.1 Euphysa ruthae | reverse complement strand
TGTGAATTTACAGACCAGATCTGATTTAAGTCACTTTCAGATTTTATTAGTTTAGCTATTTTGTATATTTTAGTTTTCTGACGAAGTGTTTTGGCACTGGCAGGGATAAACGCCAATTTTTCAAATATCTCTTTAAATTCAGAAGGCGACTTATTATTGTTTCATTTTTTAAAAAATAAATTTTCTGATATCTTTCTTATTTTTAAGCAAATATATTTGTGATTTTTTCATTCCATAAGGATTTAAAACTACTGAGCCTGGCATTGCATCATACATCATGATATTTTCCTTGCAATAGGGATGCCAAGCCGTTTTAAAAACAATAACACGGAACAAATCATTGGGTATCAAGTGAAAGACTAAAATCATGTGATTTCCAAAAAGGTCTCATTTGTCTCAATAGCTGCTCTGGTTATGACTGTATCGCAAATTTCTTTTTTTCTTTTTTGACATTAAAGTGGGGACAAAAGTGAGTGTCAGGGGGTAAATTTTGACATATTGGGTGATAATTTAACCAAAAAAATTTCTAAATAACCTCAAATTTGGCAGGTAGATGGAAAAAATAATTTCTCACAAAAACCATAATTTTTTTTGAAAAATCTTTTTCAAGAGGAAGAAAAGGGCTTTTCAGGGGGTAAATTTTGACAAAATGGGGTTATAACTCAACCAAAAAAATTTTAAATAACCTCAAATTTGGCAGCAAATTGCAAAAAATAATTTCTCACAAAAAAACAAATTTTTTTTTGAAAATTTTTTTTCAGGAGGGAGATAAGGGCTTTTCAGGGGGTAAATTTTGACATATTGGGTCATAACTCAACCAAAAAATTTCCAAATGACATGATATTTTGAGGGGAAAATTCCGAAAAAGACAAAATTTGGCAGGTAGATGGTGAAAACAATTTTTTACACAAAGCTATATATATATTTATTTTGAGAAATTTTCAGCAAGGCAAAATATGGGTCGTTAAATGAGTTAAATGTCAAAATATTGTTTGTAGCCTAAAAATTACCGAAAACACAAAATTTGATGACGTGTAGATACTAAAAACTTTTGCTTTACTGGATGGAATATACCTGTTGCAAAAATTCACATAGTAATCTGAAAACCTGTAAAAAAAAAAATCAGTAAAGATATATTAAAATATATTAAATTATATTATGTTAAAAGCATACCATGCGTGGTTATTCCAGTCCCCTCGTTAAACAAATAACGATACTATTCATGACATTACACGAAAACTTAAAAGCCTAATTTCAAAATTAAATCTACGGTCATTGGCTGTTAGAAGGTTAAGTTCATCTTAATTTTTTGAAGGGCCAAATTAATTCCAAAAACTATCATCCATTTTATTAATCAATAACTTTTATCTATTATAAAAAATAAAACCAGAAAAAGACCCTCAGAAAAAAATTCCTCCTATTTAAAAACAAATTTCTTAAAAAAGGAAATAATTTTTGCTATTTTTTATAGCTTTTCATTAAATTTTAACCCTCTTTTACGAAAGCACAAGTAATTTTTACTTACAATATAACCAGTTTTCATAGCTTTTGAACTGGTGGTGTCACCTAACTTAGAATTTGGTTTAAACAAGCAGATCTAAAATTTGTTAAGGGTAAAACCTTGAAAATAATGTTGAATAATTCCCAATGTAAAATAGTGATCTTTTATTAATTCATCTGAGAATAAATTTTGGGATTGTCTCAGAACTCCTTTTCTATTATAATCTTTATTTATAATCAAAATGAATAATTTGACAAAATATTCAAAGTATCTCATTTAATTAGATCTTTGATTATTTTGAAGACTATTCAACAATGCTTAGAGAGAACTTCGACCATGAAGCTCATTGTAGTTGGTTCTGCATTAAACAGACCACTGAATATATACCATTAGTAAAAATAAAAAAGAAATAAAACCCATGAATTTATAACAGCCTTTTCCTTAATTTGAAGATTTCTTTGAAAACCAAAGTTAACAGTAAGTAAAATAAATATATATAATTTATCTCTGAATTACTTAAATACTAAAAATCACTTGGATATCAAGCACGTGTGATTGTTAAAACATTTAAGTTGTAAATTATCATAAAATACTTTTTAATATATTCTTAACATGACATTTGTGTCAAAATAATCAGACAAGAAGCAATTCACACTAAATTTCTTAAAGTAAAGGCTGGTGTATGAACACTGAAAGACAAATTACAGCTGTTGTAAATGCATAATTGGTGGAACCGAAAAGAAAACATTTCCATCTGTATCAACTTGCTATTCTCAAAAAATAAGCTATAAATATTTGATAAACTGAAAAAATAGCTATGCCTCTTAACCTTTTCTTTTGGTTTTGCATATTAAAGTTATAGCATATTAAAGATATTAATTGGTCTAAATTTAACAATATCTATAATGATTGCCTAAACTAATAGAGCTTGATAGGGTTATTTCTTGGACACTTTTAGAAAAAATATTGCATTTGCATTTTTTTTTTTGTTCAAAAAATCTTAACATAATTATAACATATTATTTCAAAAGGATCATCTCACAGTCAAATTTCTGACAGATTAATTTTTAAAGACGGCATGGAAGAAGATTTAAATTACACATTTACACTAATTAACGAAAACAGGCACCTGTTATTTTGAGCAGGAGATACTACCATGCTGGCACGGTCCGACGTCACAGTTTGGAAGGAAGGTGTGGTGGCGACTGGTTGAGTGTTGATGGTTGATCATGTGGTGCAGGCATGGTATTGACTGGTCATGCTGTGACGGGTGGAAGCAGTGAAGGCATGGAGACCACTGGAAGCAGTGGTGACAGTGGCTAGAAACAGGGATGGCTGGTATCATGGTGTTATCTGAAAGTGCCGATGAGTGATGGTGTGATGGTCATATTACCATTTAGAGCAGCGACCACTCCAAAAAAAATATCATCATTATTTTTATTCTTTAAACTAAAAAAGAAATATAATGAAACTATAATATAAATATAAATAAATGTAATAAATAATGATAGTAAATTTAATTAGCTACGTTGTTGAAATTTATTTTCACGAATGGCAGTTTGTGTTTCATTTTCAGATTTATTTTATTGCCTAGCTTAAAACAGCTTTAAAAATAAATTTCATTAACGTAATTTGTCATGAAATTTCCATACCATATTCACATGGCGCATCTTTGTAATTGTCCTAGAGTGGCTCCAACAGGTCTAATCTCCAGCCTCTGAGCTTGAATTTCTTACATATCTACTAAAGGCCTACTGCTAGAGTTTTGTATCAAAACAGTCTATTGAATCACCTGCACTATCGTTAGAATGAGTTGAAATAAAAGGTTAAATTCGTCATTTAATAATAATTATTATCATCAAATTAAACCTAGCAAATTATTATTAGCAAATTAATATCTTGATAAATCATGGGCGTATTAAAAATATATATATTACTATTATGGCAGACATATGTTGCCACCTTTGTAGTTCCCTGCCTGATCTTTCTTGGTCTAAATTTAACAATAGCTATATAACCTGTTATTTCAAAAAGATTCTCACAGACAAATTATGGAATTTTTGGCTCCTCATAACTGCTTAAAGTAAAATTGTGATGAGAAATTTTTCACAAGACTAAAACAAGTTTTCCTGTTTTATTTTTTAAATGTCAAAGTAGGACTGCGAGAAACTCAAGCAGTGTGTGTTCTTTAGTAGGACTTGAGTGATTTTTTCAGTCAAATTGATATTTTTTGCATGTAAGGTTTTAATTTGGCAATCTTTTGTATCCAATTCCATCGCTGCCTGCCTCAATTGTTGTTTATCATGAAGCACCGATGTGTCGCTTTTTTTTTATAAGATCATAACAAGATCACATGTAATGGATGTGGTATCCATGGTCAACGAGCGATGTTTAATGAAATAGTCCTAAGAATTAGAAAGAAAAGATACATGCAATACAAAGCAAGTAAAGAGGAAGACAAGCAATACATAATATCAGCAATATATAAAGATACAACAATATCAACAATGTATATAATCACTTCAATTTTCTAAATGTGCACCCACTGATTGCATTATTTTATATTTATATTGATATTTTGAAAACATTTTTTACACACCAGGGTGAGAAAAACTCATACCAAAAAAATGTATCAATCAAACATTTACTATTTGGCATGTTGTAAATATTTATAATACAGTGTGCTTTTTTAAATGAAAATTAGGATATATATACCAAGATTAATATTGATTAGGGGTTTATGATAGCAAATCCAATTATTACAAAATTTGTAATTAAATGATATAAAAATTTTATAAATTCTAAATTTCATTGTCACATAATCTTCCTTACTTTTGAGGGAGCCAACATATGTTTTATTAATTTGAAAACAGAAAAGTTTCTTTCCATAAGGAAAAATTTTCAGAAAATATAATAACTAATAAAAATAAGATTTTAAAGTAATGCTAGTCATAATTAAGAGATAAAACGCTATAATAATGCTAGTCATCTTTAAAAGACCAATTGCTTATACCTGAAAATTCCTTAATATATGTTGAATGCCCCTTGATTTATCACAACACATTGACATTAAAAACAACTTTAAAAATCTTGATAAGTGACACTTTAACATGTGTTATATATACAAATACATAATAATATCTACACATACATAATACAAAAAAAAATCAAACATATCAGCCTTTGCAAGGGGCATGGGTGGCCACAATTCCAATTATCACTATGTTTGTAGCCCGAATATTCTTAATTTTTTAACGAAATAAAAAAACATCAGGCTTTGTCTTTTAAATGCAAAAAACAGAATTAAAAAAATGTTTTATATCAAACGTTATGACATTTTAAACTTTTTAGCATTATTGTACAATGCTCTAAAAAAAAATCCTCATTTTCACAGGGGTGCCAAAATATTAAAATTTTCCAAATTGAAAATTAGAAAGTTCTTTTCACCAGAGAAAAGTTAGTACAAAATTTAAAATTCCAAATCTTAAAAAATAAAGTTATATTAGCTGCAGTTAAAAAATTCTACTACATATTTAAAAAAGGTAAAGACTCTTGTTTATACCCCCGTTTTGAAAAAAAAAAAAAAAAAAAAAATCGCTAAATTAACACAAGCTCTTTTTTGTAATGTAAAATACCAAATCTTAAAAAGTTATACTAGCTGCAGTTAAAAAAATCTCCAGCATATTCAAAAATGGTAAAGACTTGTTTATCCCACCCGTTTTGAAAAAAAAAACCACTAAATTAGCACAAGCTCTTTTTTGAGAACACCAAATGCAAAAAAATAAAAAGCATTATGTTACCTTACCAGAAAGTTATTCCTGCACCTTTTACGAAGTTGTAAAAATTAAAATGAATTACTTTTTTTTTAAGATAAAACAGCTCTACGATGATTTTTCATTATATAAGAAGATTCCAATGAAACAACTTATTGGCCAAAGAGATGGTTTATCATTCAAGAAAGCAATTTATGTATAGCAGGCAGTAATTTGAAATTTCAACGTATATATTGAATTTTTCTATATAAGCTAAAGGCTTTGAGTATAAATATATCTCTGCATTTGGAATCTTAGGAGATGTAAGGCCTGCATATTTGATTATACAAAATGTCTTTCTTCATTATGATAACAAAAGTTTGTTCTGATTTCACATTTATTTTCTTTTTAAGGCATTATTCAAAATTGTCTCAAGAAAATACCGAAGACGAAAATAAAGAAATAAAGTTGAAGACTGAATTTACGAGAGAGTTAGTTTATTCTTTACTTAGACCGGAGTTTTCAACTCTAGGTATATTGAGTAGCGATGAACATAAAATCAAAGAAGGGACCAGTGACTCTATTGATACAAGTGAAAGTGTAAATATTAAAGAAAATATACAGGTTGATTGTGCTTCTCCTGATGTTTGCGAGGCCACCTACAGTAAGCACAGTGACAATGTTATGATAAAAAAACAGGTTTCTTCCACTGTGGAGGTTTTCATAAACTCAGAAAGTAAAAATGGCGCATCAGTTTCTTAGTATTTATATGAATATTGATTGTGGTTTTATTGTCATGTATTGTCATGGCGATCTACTAAACTTTTCTTATTATTTACCAAGTCTTAAAACAGCGCCACAGCTAATTCTGTTTAGAATGTAATTTCAGTTTATTACATTTAAAATAGCCTTTAAATTTCAAATCAGCATAAATGCAATTACAAAATCTATTTCCTAGAATTTTGATTATTTTCCAGGAAATTTTATTTCGTACTTAATAAGTAATTTAGGTCTTAATGATAAGTACAAAATAAACAATATAAGACACAATACACTTAAGGTAAATCCAGATTAAAGAAATTTTAGCTTCAAAATCTCCTGTTTTCAAATCAGTTTTGTTCTTCCTAGGACAATTTTATGAAAAGTTAGGTTAAAATTTAAATTTAAAAGAATTGCATTACGAATGTGAACATTTCTTATTCTTTGGTTTATGAAAAAATGTTTTAAATAAAACCTTTATAAGTTTTTATGGCTTGTTTTCATAATACTTAAAAAAGTACGTTTATTTTGAGGAAGGTTTGAAAATGTTTTCAGTTATGATTGCTTTTAAAATTCAATTTTTCTAGAGGTTCTATTAGAAGTGATATTCGAAATGCTTTTCCACTTCCTTCATCTAATTATTTGCTATAGTAAATTTTATATTTTAAATTTTTCTAATTTTTGAAATCAAAATTTTGCAAAAGAAACTTTTGATTCGTAAATTTAGCATTTTTTTTTTACTATTCACTATTGCTCTGGCTGCTAAGTGTTGCTAAGCATAACTGACTCAATTTTTTATTACTAAGCGTTTAACATTCTGATTTAGTCAACTGGCTTTTTCATTTTTTTAGTAGCTTAATTAGGCATTAAGGTCATAAAATATTTTTATAGGCTGTATTTAGGGACACATTCTGCATTTCATCCTGTCACCAGAGAAAGTATAGACACATATGGCGCAATCATATTTAGTTGTACCGACGTTTTTCCAAATCAACGCTCATATTTTTCTCTTTTCTTTTCTAATAAATTTATTTCTTATTTCTTGATGTTTAGCAGTATTAATTTAGTGTTAAATATTAAATAAATATTATATATATAATAATATTAAATACTCATTAATTCTATTGCTTTTTTTCTTCTTAAATAACCGATAGTTTTGCAAGTATTTATAAGCCTTATAAAAATTTTATAAATATACCTATTTTTTGTTGATGTTATTAAATATTCTATTCAATTATCAAGATTTTACCGTTCTAATTCTAAAAACAACATTTGTCGCTTTTTAAAACTACTAATTCATTGTGTAGAGATTGGGTGGTTTTTCTGTTAAATCAGGATTGTGTTTGTAACAATGTTTACCTGTTTTAAGGTAACATTTATTTGTATCAAACATTAGATTAAGCAAAAACAAGGTTTTTTATTTAAAAAGACACTGACAACGTGATACGTTGAGATCAGTCATTAGTTTCATTGTAAATATTTCCAGATATATCAGGTAGATTTCAATACACATATATAAACGATGTCTAAAGTGCATATGTTTTTGTTTGATATATAATAATGTATAATGATAATGGATTTTATCATTTTTTACTTTAGGTCATTTTGGCTGTTTACATTAGATCTTGCAAGAACCACTATGTTTGCTAAATTTTATTCAAAAAAAGTTTTGTTATGATTTATGTAACAGTAGACACATTTTGGCAGATATTTTATTTGATATTGAATGATTAGAATGATTTCTTTTTGACAATTTCAGTTTTGAAATTTTGAAATTATTTTTGGCAAAACAAATTGATAAAATGAACAATGGTTTTGAATTTTGCGTTTAAATGATAAAATAGATTTACTTTTTTGGTTTTTACCAGACTAGATGTTATTTATTTTAAAATGGAGCATTTAATCAAAAATCAGTTAAGTTATACTAAGTCAGTAAAGATTGGAAATTGATGTCATTTATTTCCTGTGTTTATTTTTTAGTTATAGATTTGTTTTCAAACATTAAAATGAGGGCAAAAATTAAAAATAGAGGAAGCTCAATGAAAGTAATTTCATCATATCCATCAAGAAAAATTATTCATATAAATAGTTTTTTATTTTGGATGCATCACACACAACATCAATACAACATTATAAAGTAAAATTAAGTTTTCTTTGTATATTTTTTTACACATGCATGTCACTTTTTTCGTTAAATTTGGTACAGTGAGTATTGTCGCAGCGGGTAGTTGAGGGTAATTTTTTAATTCATACTTTGTATCGTATTATTTTTTAGGCTAAAATAAAATCAGAAAAATATTTCAAGGAGCAATAAATATAAAATTAATACAGAATCTATTTGTCATTAATTTTTTTAAGAATTCCAATCACCAGCAATATTTTGAATTTAGATAGTATAATAACTTCAATGTCTTTTAAAAATTGTTATTATTGTTTTTTTTTTCATAGTAAAAAACTTTATATTGGCTCAAAAATGTGCATGTTTTCGCTTTATTTAAAAACTTTCTCTCTATTTAAGCTTTCACCATCAGTTTTATTGTTGGTCTTTTAATTTCAATTTGTAATCCCATGATCAAGAACAAAAGTTTTACGGGTTTGTCCGGAAATTCTGAATTCTAAATTTATTCTTCATGATTTACAGATTTTCTGAAATTTGTGATATTTATAATTGAAAGTAATGATGTCAACAGATAAGTAAGTCGTGATAAATGAAGTTACCTGCTCCGCAAAACATGGCAAATCTTTGATAACGAAGTCATGATCAAGCCTTGCTATGTTTTAAATTTAAATTATTCAGAATAATGAAAGTGGTATTGTTATATGCCGTTTAAATAAATTGTATTTTTTTTATTTCTATAAGATTACACTCAGAATTCCATTTTAGAAAACATCAAAGAAGGAGATTCACTTCCAGCCCTGATTATTTTAATTTAGCAGAAATTTTTACGTTGAAAGACAAAACCCAATGAAAATTTTAAGATGTTATTTATTTTTTTATTTTTGATTTTTTCTTTAATTGTTCATGGTCTATTGTGTTGGTTTTAATATGATATAATATGTATATGGTTTAATATAATATTATGAGAATTAAGTTTTTTTGGCTGTTTGAAAAAGTTTTTTGAGAAGCAGACATGCCCATATATACCCAGGCATCCCCACATATACCCAGAATTTAATCTTCTGTAAGTATACTCATTCCACACCACAATCAAGTATACTCGTTCCACGTCACAATTTTTATTATACTCATTCCAAAACACAATTCATTAATTCGTTCCACACCACAATCCTGTATACTCATTCCACAACACAATCCTTTATACTCGTTCCACACCACAATTCATTATACTCGTTCCACACCACAATCATGTATACTCGTTCCACACCACAATCCTGTATACTCGTTCCACACCGCAATCCAGTATACTTGGTCCAAACCACAATTCAGTATACTCTTTCCACACGACAATCCTGTGTACTCGTTCCACACCACAATTCATTATACTCGTTCCATACCACAATTCAGTATACTCGTTCCACACTACAATCCAGTATACTCATTCCACACTACAGAGGTTACAATTGAATAAGCTGTATAAAATTCTCTACTGAGAAATAGATATCTCATCAAATGAAATTTCTTAAGATTACACAAATTTTTTCATGCATAGATTACCCACTGAAACTTTTTTCATGCATTGAGTACATCACTGACACTTTTTTCATGTGTAGAGTACACCCACTGACACCTTTTTTATGTATAAAGTACATCACTGACACTTTTTCATGCATAGAGTACATCACTGACACTTTTTTCATGCATAGAGTAAATCGCTGACACATTTTTCATGCATTGAGTATATCACTGAAAACTGACACTTTTTCATGAATAGAGTATATCAGTGACACTTTTTTACGCATATTGTACATCACTGACACTTTTTCATGTATACTGTATATCGGTGACACTTTTTTCATGCGTAAAGTACATCACTGACACTTTTTTCATGCATAGAGTAAATCGCTGACACTTTTTTCATGCATTTAGTATATCACTGACAACTGACACTTTTTCATGAATAGAGTATATCAGTGGCACTTTTTCATGCATATTGTACATCACTGACACTTTTTCATGCATATTGTACATCACTGACATTTTTTCATGCATATAGTAGTACATCACTGACAGTTTTTTCATGCATATAGTACATCACTGACACTTTTTTCATACATAGAGTACATCACTGACTCTTTTTTCATACATTGAGTACATTACTGCCTCTTTTTTCATACATAGAGTACATTACTTACTCTTTTTGTCTTTGTGATGAAATGCTTTTTAAATCAACTTGAGTGATCGTTTAAATAATTTCTAGGACATCTTAGCGACATCTTAATGTCAGATGATCTAATAGTGTGAAATCACCTTTATGCCCCTTCAAGAGAATATATGGAAGAATACATTGGTGGGGTAGTTTCTTTGAAACATTTTATCTTAGTATATCTTAGTAAGTTGTTGTAGTGAAGTAAAAGTAGTAAAGTGATTTTACTTTATTACATTAACAATAGGTTGAGTAATAATGTGTACGTGAAAAAACTGACAATTTTAATAGTCTGCAAATGTTAAAAGATAATTAAAAGTTTAAAAGTTCGACATTTTAAAAAATGTCTGAGTAATTCTTGCATTGTTTTTTCTTGTGCTTAATGCTTCTTAAAACAGAAGCTCGCCTTGAGTGTTTGTTAAAATATTGCTAGGACGACTTGCAGTATAATGTCATCTTAATACATCAGATATCTAATGATTTTATGGTGTGAAATCACCATATTGTTTCTGTAAGAGGATATATAGAGAAGTACCAGCTTATCTATTTATACATAGTTGTAGTACTAATAAGAATCTAAAGATTAATTGCTGGTGGTGGCCCCATCAAAAATATGGTGTTGTTGAAGTAATCAAGTGCATGCGCTCATAGGGGCACCTATGTGTATCTATAATTTTCAGTGGGTGTCAAGAAGCTAACAGATATTTTTATAAAAGTCCCAACTAATTGGAGCATGAATGTGATGTTAAGTGTATCATAATTAATTGAAAGGAAATTTTTGGAGTCCTAAAATATCTAGGGTAACAATGACAATAGAGGTTATATGTTGGTGTTTGATTTATTAGCTTAGTAAATAAATTAAATGTTTAACCTGCATACAGTCCCTTTTTGATGGATTTTCTGTACTTGATTTGCAATATAAGGCGAATCAGAAATAAAATAGCCAAAAAATCAATAGTTGATTAGTAATAGTATGAACTGGAATGCGGAAGCGTAGTGTTAGCCAATCAAATCCTCTCATAGTTTTCTGAAATTGCATAACCACTGTTCTATTTATATAGGTTTGTTATGAAAACACCTATAATGTAAAAATAGTTTTTACATGAAACACCTACATGTATAAGTGTATGGAAAATAAAGCAAAAATACAATTTTATTCACCAGTGTGAAATTTTGGTAGGGTGGGGGGCTTTTTATTTTTATTATTATTTTATTTATTTGTGTGATAATTCGTAACATTTCAGTTAATTTGATTAAAAGCATTTTTTAAAACTCATAGAAATGAAAAAAATAGAATGGAACCCAGTCCACCAAAAGTTTCACGTTCTCGAAAATTGCAGGACAGGCCATTCTATGAAATTCAAAATGATGCCTTAAGCTCAAAGATTATTTCAGAAGCACGATCTTCTTTGCGAACAATTGACACAAAACGTCCTTTCACACCAGCAGATGCTACTCGCAAACTTTTTTCAGATAAGGAAAAAACACGTGAGGGAAGACCTCCTTCAGTTTTTAGGTTGGTTAATTTTATTTTAGCTTTTAACAGAGGAATGATTGATATTTACTCTTTTTGAGTAGTCTATACTATGTTAATTACATTTGTTAATTTTTTACTAACAACAAGAAAAAAAATAGTGCGATTTAAAATACTTTGTAGTATAAAGTATAAATGATGCTTCATACTTTTTTAAAATTTGTCAAACAATTTTATTGTCATATCTGTTATTTCATTCTTTTGAACTTAAGAGGGATAGTTAAAGTAAAATTTATTAACTCTTGTTTTCATGTTCCACAATTCTTCTTATTTATAGATTATTTTGATTTTGGATGCGATTTATTCATTATCTATCGGTTCATTCATTATTCAATTTTATATATCATTTAAAATTTTTAATCAAATTCTTATTTAGTATTGCATCTTATAAAGTCTCACAACCTACTGGCAAACGACTATTACCAATATTTGTTCCCTCGGAGGTTTCTTTAAGAAAACCTTTATCACCAACTGTAAGTTATTTTTCTGTATGTATTTTTCCTGGTGAGCTGGCTAGGAAAAAATTTTATAAGCCATTCCCTTTTTTTTCAATAATTGTTTGGACTCTTGGTGAAGCCGATGGAGTGTTATGAATTCAACTGATCTGTCCATCCATTTGCCTGTTTTTCTCCCAAACAGTTCATTATTTTTTTTGGCTTTTCTCAAAAATTTATTACGCTGAAATTTTCTTTTATGGAAATATTCCTAAAAATTCTTGCTCCCGGGCCCTGAAAGGTGTCTGTTCTGATAAAAATAGAAATCCAATCATTACTTTTTTTTTTTTTTTTAATTTTGCGTGAACTTCAAGGACCATAAATGGCTTTTTTCATCCATATGACGGCTTAAAATATTGTAGGAAGCATCTTTTGATCCAATCGATCAAATGGCCATCTTTTGAAAGTTCTCATTTTTTTTTGGTATTTTCTTAAACCCATTTTTAAAATTTTTCATTTATTTGAACTTAGAGAGTGTCTATTGACAGGAATGGATTTAAAGGTAAAGGACTTTAGAGATATCTATTGGCACATTTTTCTTTTTCTTTTTTTTGTTTATATGGCCCGAATATGGTAATTTTAAATCTAAAATCGGCGTTTTGAGTAATTTTTTTACTTTTGTTTGAAAGTGTATTTTGGTAAATGTAAATTTTTCAGAATATTTATTAATATATAAATATATAATATATATTTATGGTATGAAATTTTTTTTTTGATTCTGTTGGAGTTTTTTTATGATAAACAAACAACAAAGATAAAGATTAAGATAAAAAACAAATTGTGGCAAGGATAGGCACAAAAGTTGTCTGTCACAACAAAATTTCCATTTTGGTCTCATTAAACATCACACACAAATTATGCTGCATATTGACTATCTGGAAAAAATTATCGAGTTCCTTGCCTAGTCTTTTAAAAAGTCAGATTTCTCCTGAAAAGATTATTCTTGCATTTTCCTTGAAAATTTCAAAATCAAAAAATTAAGTTATTTAATTATTTTTTTTGAGAAAGAGAAACAGAAATGTGACAATTTTTTGGCACTTTAAAGGGTATCTATAAATAAATATATGTATATAAATAAATTTCAAACATCAAGCTGAGTTTTAAACATCAAGTCAAAGTTTCGAGTTTAAAAGCTTAGATTACGGAAATCTCAAGTTAATCCCTAATTAATTCTCAGTAATTAATTAGCAACTTAAATTAATATTAATTAGCAAGTTTTTTTCTGTCTGATTTAAATTTTAAATGTCACCTCATATTATGTATCTGTTAAAGCGAAGTTGACCAACTTTCCAGTTTTATTTTATAATAAGAGCTAAATAAAAATAGCTTTCGATTCATAATTTAATTAATAATTAGAAAAAACTTACCAAAATTAAGTAAAAATATTTTCCCTTCTATTTTGTTCTATTAGTCATTTAGTTAGAACTTTAAGTAAAATAAATAATATAT